>OX451401.1:525295-573771 GCA_949629135.1 Eremobia ochroleuca | reverse complement strand
AGGGTGTTCTACCCATGAATATGAACAACTTTCACTACGGGACCAAATCTGAAACACAAAAAAAAAACCAGATGTTTAATACAAAAGTTCAATACCTACTTGACCAAGATGTATGATTCAGCTGACTTTTTTTCGTCAAAATGTAGGGAACAGCTGATTTTTTTTTCGCGATATTAGCTTTGGTCCCATAGTAATGGGCGGTCCACATTTGCGCGAGAATCTCGCGAGAAAGCGAGAAAAACACGAGAAACGTGAATATCGAGCCGATTCATATATTCTGCACATTAGCTCCATATTCACGTTTCTCTTGTTTTTCGCTTTTTCGCAAGAATCTCGCGTAAATGTGGACCGCCCATCAAAGTTGTTCACAATTACACCTTACGAGGTTGTGCGCTATTTAAGTTAAAGCCGGCCGATTTTGTTAGAATTTCACCGTGAGAAGTGAGGTGAAGTGAGTTGTCCTTCCATCTGATGCCACGGAATGACACTAATGACAGCTCACTTTAAGCTCACTTCACCCGAGTTATCACGGTGAGATTTTTACAAAATAGCACTACAGCTTGTATATGTATACAGTATCTGGTATTGTGACCCGAAAAAACAGTTTGTCGCTAACCACCGCCTTTTAGTGACGTCCCATTGGCGACGAGTACGGGATCCGTGATTATTTTTTTTTTTTTTTGTTAAAAATATTGTGCATAGACTTTAGGAACATGCCGATCGGAACAATTGAACCGTTTCATGTAAATTCCAACCAGTGGCCAACTTACGTTCGTCGCGTTAATCGAACTAATATTATAAATGTGAAAGTTTGTATGTTTGGATGTTTGGATGTTTGTTACTCAATCACGCAAAAACGACTGAACGGATTTGGATGAAATTTGGCATGCATGTAGCCTGTGACATGGAAAAGAACATAGGCTACCTTTTATCCCGATTCCTTTTATGGGGATAGTCTTAGGTAAAAACGTCTTATACCCACGGGAAAACACGTTTAACATTTCCCAATGACCACGCGGGCGAAGCTGCGGGCAACAGCTAGTCAGTACATAAAGTTAAATGACATTTACAATGACTTGAATTTGTCCATGCTAACAACCGTGGTCGGTAAAGAAACATATGCGTTAATGTGTGATTTGTGTGCACCCAGTTTTCTTGAGAATAAAACTTACGATGAGCTAGTAAAACTTGTGACGGAACACTTAAAGCCACAACGTTCAGCGATCGCGGAGCGCCACTTGTTCAGATTGCGAAGGCCACGGGCTGGAGTCTCGGACGGAGTTTTTGCAAGCATTAAAAAATCTTCAACAATTTCGGAAAACGCAATTCATGTTCGACCCTAGAAGAAAACATACGGGACCAGTTCATGTCAGGTTTATCAATTGACGTGATGCTGTCTAGGATCTTTGCGGAAAAGAAAATGCAATACAAAGAAGCGGTGGAGCTAGCCCTGGCTCTAGAAGCAGCAGAGAAACATGCTGAGGTGAGCGGCAGCACCACTGTAGCGGTGACAGCGGTGGACTCAACAGCAGTGGCACGCGCCGGACGAGCCGGCCAGGCGCAGCGGCAAGCAGCGAAGGCGCAAGAGCAGCGGGGGCGCGGAGCCCGTGAGCTCGCGCCGTCTTGCTGGCGTTGTGGGAGGGCGCACATGGCTGATAGATGCAGATTTATGCCGTGCGATTCTGTTACCATCTCACCGTGAAAGCTTGGGTGAAGTGAGCGTGGAGTGAGCTGTCATTGGCTAGGGATTAACACTATTAAGTGCTCACTTCACTTATGATTTCACGGTGAGATTTTTACAGAATCGACCGGCTGAACTATAATTGTGATGAGTGCAGTCAAAAAGGTCTTTTAAAAGGTAATGTGTAACAAGCACCCAGCAAAGGTAGTAGTAGTAGGTAGAACTACGTTTGCGAAGAGGAGGCAGATGACGGAATGTTTAACATTGAAGTCGCAGCTCTAGGTAAATGTGAAATGGACAGGGGTAGCCGTATCTCGGCTATAAGTGACTTACATTTAAATGTACAGACACCAGCACATCAAGCTACCCGAAACTGTCAAATTTTCCCAATCAACTTGGAACGTTATGTTTTAGCGATAAAGTTGAAAATCTATTAAAGAAATTTCACAGATTGTAGTAGCTTGATATGCTGGCGTCTGTACAAACAAAGCACCAGTAGTGTTGTCCATTCAGAGTCAAGGTGGGGGACGAATTAGAATGGCGGCGTCATGCCGACCAAATGATCCAAATAAATAGCAACAAAATTCGGTACTCTCTATGTCGAATGAGCGGAGTAGGGGTAGCTGTAGACGAGGTAAGACAGAGTATTAATTTAGGACGTTCGGTCGATAAGGGAGCCGACGATGATTTGTATAAGGATGCATTGAGCCCTGACAGTGAGCTACGTATGCACTGTCAGCAACACTAGCGGCACCAAAGGCTGAGTCAGAAAATCGGTCGCCTATAAAATTTGGCCCTCCCATAGTAAATCAATCAGCTGGTAGTCAGTTTTGTAAGGGAGGGCCAAATTTTTTTTTCATATTTCGACCTATGTTCTTTGGGGAAAGTTGTTGAGTTTCATGAGCACATTCACCTCCTTCACGGTTGATACCCCCCTTCCGTTACACGCTGTATACCTTTTCTAGACATCGTTTATTTAGGAAAAAACAACAGTCACAAAATGCATTAGTGTGTGTAATGAAAGTAAACTTACCTTAACCTTTATATGCTAGTTGCCGAAATAACTGTCTTGTAAGCTTAGTGAGGAGACATGTGCCGACCGAAGTATGTTTACATTAGAATAGTATATACCACAGACTTATATTGGCTAGATTACGCTAGTCTCATTGTCTGTATTGAAACCAAGCGTGCCATTATTTTTCTACCTACTGTGACTTCACACAGCGAGAGATCGCGCGCGCGCATCCTGTCGGCTTGCCTGTTATTGTTTAAGTTCGGTGCAGGTAAGTATGTAAGAATGTTATTGGAATATCATTTATTTTCGTTCTAACAGAGTAGACTAGTAATAAAAACAAAATTTTGTTAAGTGGCATCCGTAAAGTGGTTTCCATAAAGCTGCCTTCATTAAAATGAACAGCCGTGCGATTCTGTAACCATCTCACCGTGAAAACTTGGGTGAAGTGAGCGTGGAGTGAGCTGTCATTAGGGATTAACACTATTGACACTGCTCACTTCAAGCTCACTTCACTTATGATTTCACGGTGAGATTTTTACAGAATCGACCGGCAGAGCAAATTCGACTATATTGTGTTGGGAACCAATGTTCATGCCCCGTCGCTTCAATCCATTTCTCTTTAACTTTGGGATCACTTGGAAATCTGTAAATATAATTAATAATATTCTAAACAAAATCACTAAATTGAACATTGCAGTAAAAAAAAAATACATGTCACAAAGTACCCAACGTAAACATTATCATTCTGTCATATGTTTCCAAAATCGATTAGAATCGAGAACTGAACAACCTGTGTGTACAGACGCCAGCACATCAAGCTACCCGAAACTGTCAAATTTTCCCAATCAACTGTGAACCTTATCTTTTAATACTAAAGTTGAAAATCTATTAAAGAAATCTGACAGATTGTAGTAGCTTGATGTGCTGGCGTCTGTACAACACTATTTCGACAAATGCGTGCACTGATTGGACAGGTCCGCTCAATCTGTGTGGTTCTTTACTCAAAAGACCATTTCAGACATCAATCTACATGGTTTTCACATGCTCTGACCAAGATTATGTCTGGACTTTAAAAGAGACTGTGACCTCAGTTTGTTTCGGCCTTTCTTCTCAGAGTAGTCAGATAGGAAACGCCGACCTCATCTAGTTTAAAAAAAATGTGATTGACATGTAAAAGTGTTTGTACAAACCTACTTGCAGAAAATAAATCATTTATCATTTATTTGCTTTATTTGCCAGAAAAAATTAGAATAGCGACCGTACCACGAAGCTGAGCGACAAGTGAAAATATCATCATCATCATCATCTGCCTAGCCTTTTCCCAACTATGTTGGCGTCGGCTTTCAGTCTAACCAGATGCAGTTGAACACCAGTATTTTTAACCCCCGACGCAAAAAGAGGGGTGTTATAAGTTTGGCATCATAGCTCCCGAACGGATGAAGCGATTTCAATTTAGTTTTTTTTTTGTATTAAAGGTGACTTATGTGCGAGTGTTCTTAGACATGTTTGATGAAAATCGGTTGAGCCGTTTAAAAGTTGTGGGGGGTGAAAGTGGGGAAGAATAACCGAATGTCTGCAAATAAGTGGAGTCTTAAATGAAAGCGCACTGAAAGAGAATATTGATGACTTAATCGAGAGTGTTCTTAGCTTCGTTTGATGAGAAAATTGGTGGTGGGAAAATTGGGAAATGGAAATCCGATTGTCAAGTGAGTGTCAATTACTACATCTCAGTCTTTGCAATTCTGCTAAAGATGATTTGTCATGTGGGTTATTAAATAGTTTTCTTTGGTCGAGCTCACAAATTGCTACACCATCCAAGGTTTTTACTCTACTTAAGGCTACATAGGCTTAGCCTTTTGCGAAAGTACTTTTGCCAAAGTAAACCACAGATTTTCAAATGTTTTACGTATATTACGTGCAGTCTTAGTTTCTTTTGATCTATGCAAAGCCTTAGTCTTTGCATCTCTATCGAATCGTCGCTGTCTCTGTGTTGGACTTTCCTGACGGCGTAATTCTGCCTTTCGCGCAGCTTGTGATATCAAAAAATCATTCCTTTCAGAAGTATTCTCCTCAGGCTGAGTTAATTTGCGCCTTTTGCTTTCGTTTTGAGACTTTTTAGTTTTTCTTCCCAAACCCATTTTGCAGCGTAAACAAAATTTAAAATAAGATAATATTATTATTAGGAACCTATGTATTTACAACTTAACAAAATCTACACTATAATAAGTATGTACCTATAAAAAGTATAAAATAAAGAATTAAATTAAAAATTTTAAAAAATCCCCGACACATAAACCTAAGTTCCTACAATTTAAATAGACTATTTGTAATTAAACCTAACAATTTAATTACAAATAGTCTATTACCTAACTAAGCAACATAGATGAATATAAAAACAAAATTAAGAAAAGAAAACTTTTATGAAATTACTTCAAAATATTGCATTTAAGATACGACCGTCAACGACGACGTCTGCCCGCTACGCGTAACGAAACTTGACGACCTAACGCTCCGCCCGCTTTACTCCTCACCCGCACGCCGCGCCGCGCACTGCCTGCGCATGAATACGCACTGCACTCCGCCGCCGGCGCCGCAATATTCCTATTTACCGAGTTGTAGTTACGTATTTTAACATCAATTTACTTTAACACAAAAAAATTATAATAAGTCTTAGGTAAAAGACTACCTAAATAGGTAGGCATGTGTTACTTATGAAAAAAAATCGTAGATAATAAATACTTTGCAGCGGTCCCCCAACGCGACGTATTTTTTTTAGAACTATTAATACTTACTTAGGTACTTTAAGATTGAGTTTTTTTAAATTATTTTTTACTTTTTAAAGGGAACTTATTGACTTTTTGTGTCGGGGGTTTTTTAATTTTTTTATTTAATTTTTTATACATGGAACGACTGCCTATCTGACCTCCACAAGCCAGTTACTGGGTAATACGATACCGCTACAACACACACCAACCTATAAGTGAAAATATCGATCATTTTAATTTTCATTGCGTATTAACAGACGCCCTACATACAGCCTTGTAATTAAAAACAGCAATGTATTATGATTTATCCGATATACACTCCGTTACATAATGTTCATTGTAAAATCACTATAAACATAAAATAATTGATTTTTCAATAAAAAACACAATTTAATAACAAAATGACTTACTGATGAAAGGAAACGTTTCCATTATCTCGTCCCACTTTTTTGTGTAGTTTTTACGGCTCAATACCGCACAATTTGGCATTTTTTAGTTTTCGTTTGACTTCAGGCATCGAGAACGTTTGAGCGCGGAGTGAATGGAAATGGCGCGAAGGAAGTCATTTTTATTCCCTTTTTATACGCGAAGTACATACACTTGCGTGGTCTAGACAATATAAGTCTGTGGTATATACAGTGTCGGGTACTGTGACCCGAAAAAACAGTTTGTAACTACTCGCTAACCACCGCCTTTTATTGACGTCCCAAATGTTATTTGGCACTTTAGTTTTTATTTAATTATTTATTTTTAGCTAATAGGCTAGATTTTAATGTGAGTAAAGTATCACCAACTGTGATACTTCCGTTCATGATTGATTAATGTGAGTAAAGTATCACCAACTGTGATACTTCCATTCATGATTGATTAATGTGAGTAAAGTATCACCAACTGTGATACTTCCGTTCATGATTGATTAATGTGAGTAAAGTATCACCAACTGTGATACTTCCGTTCATGATTGATTAATGTGAGTAAAGTATCACCAACTGTGATACTTCCGTTCAGGATTGATTCCGTTCATGATTGATTAATGTGAGTAAAGTATCACCAACTGTGATACTTCCGTTCATGATTGATTAATGTGAGTAAAGTATCACCAACTGTGATACTTCCGTTCATGATTGATTAATGTGAGTAAAGTATCACCAACTGTGATACTTCCGTTCAGGATTGATTAATGTGAGTAAAGTATCACCAACTGTGATACTTCCGTTCAGGATTGATTAATGTGAGTAAAGTATCACCAACTGTGATACTTCCATTCATGATTGATTAATGTGAGTAAAGTATCACCAACTGTGATACTTCCGTTCAGGATTGTTTAATGTGAGTAAAGTATCACCAACTGTGATACTTCCGTTCATGATTGATTAATGTGAGTAAAGTATCACCAACTGTGATACTTCCGTTCAGGATTGATTAATGTGAGTAAAGTATCACCAACTGTGATACTTCCGTTCATGATTGATTAATGTGAGTAAAGTATCACCAACTGTGATACTTCCGTTCAGGATTGATTAATGTGAGTAAAGTATCACCAACTGTGATACTTCCGTTCAGGATTGATTAATGTGAGTAAAGTATCACCAACTGTGATACTTCCGTTCAGGATTGATTAATGTGAGTAAAGTATCACCAACTGTGATACTTCCGTTCATGATTGATTAATGTGAGTAAAGTATCACCAACTGTGATACTTCCGTTCAGGATTGATTAATGTGAGTAAAGTATCACCAACTGTGATACTTCCGTTCAGGATTGATTAATGTGAGTAAAGTATCACCAACTGTGATACTTCCGTTCAGGATTGATTAATGTGAGTAAAGTATCACCAACTGTCATACTTCCGTTCATGATTGATTAAAATCGAGCAATCTCAAATTCGCATGAGACGCTTACATTCTTTGTCTATTTAGTTTCCAAGAATAATTTGTTATGACTGAGTGGAGAAAGAAGTATACTCATGCTGCGTGCCGAGGATCGAGTCAAACAGTGTGCATTTGGAGAGGCCTATGTCCAGCAGTGGACTACTATAAGCAGATGATGTTGGTGCTGCTGCGTACCCAGCGTATTGTCGTCGACGACGGTCAGCATGAGCTTGTCCTGGTGCAGTAGTATCTGAGACTCGGCCACCACGCTGGTCTGCTCGCAGATGTACGTCTGCAGGTGCTCGTACTTCTCATCCGGCTTCAGGAACACCTGTACGTAACATCCTATCATGTTAAGGTGGATACACATACATGAAACGTAACATATGAAATGAATGCAGTTTCCTTAGTGGTCCTAAGAGTATGCATTTGTGTCTAGCAATACATGGACGACGTTGTGAGCTGCTGTAAAGCAGCCCCACGTCGATTGGGGTAGGTTTGTAGTGTTTTGTAAACAAATTAACTAACATAACTTTAAATAATGTAATCCCCAACACAAGTTTTACGTGTCAATTACCCTTTTGTATTTCTCCCTTGTCTTCTAACCTTCATAATCAAAAGAAAAGTAGATTTCCTTTCCTTAATCACCTTATCTATGTATTCCCAACCTTATTTTGTATTGAAATTGTTTTCTTGTATCTTTTGTCCACCAGATTTCTTAATCGGGACAAGGCAAAACACTTTAATTCGTTATAATCGGTTGTAGTGTCTAGTCTGGAGATGAGCTCTACAGAGCCATACGGGGTGGGGTGCGGCTCTTCCCCCTTAGGGGAGAACCAACCTAATAATTATTATAACATAATTACGAAAACCGAAAATAGGGTAATTTAGGAACAGTCCTAATTCCGTAGTAAAATTGCGACTGAACAATAATCAGTATTGGGACAATGGTGGTTGCTTGTTGTAGGTAATAGGTAATACAGGCTGGTGTCCGCAACTCCACGCAATGCGCGTATTTTGCGTACCTACGGCTTGTTGTAGGTATTGTTTCATGAGCGAATCCGGGCCGGCGGCGACGGTAGAGGCATGACGGGTGTTGCACAAGTGCAACTGACAACACAGTAATTTGGTTAAGATAATAGATGTCTCAATCAACGTAACTAACTTCCGAAGTCTTGTAGATAATGTCGTAAACAAAACGTAATTGACTTTTGATTTAGCTCATAAAGTAGAACAATTGATCTTGTAGTAGCAGCTTGTAGAATAATTACTACAATTAAATATTTAGCCTAAATTACTGAATTGGCCATGACTTGGCATAAAACTAACAAGGAAGGTATGCGAAGTGTCCGCCTCCGATTTCGCTGCGATTTTGCTGTGATATGTTATTCTTCATTCAAAAATAAAAGACACGTATTTTTTTATATCGGCCCTTAAGCCGTTTTAAGGGGTAAAATTAGCCCTCGAAAATTCGCGAAAAATAGGGTGGTTATGAGGTTTCGCATACTCGTATAAAGACTGCAGCTATCAACACCAGACCAATGCTATTATATTCTGGACATTGAATAATGAAAATACAAATTATTACCCCCCCACCCACACCTGTTTTAAGGGGGTGAGCCACCCTCTAAAATAATTATTTTTATTACAGTAAATACATAGTAAATAAATCGCCGCTTTTCATTGTTTTAAAAGAACAAAGTTGGACATTGGGCCCAATAGTAGAAAAAAATATATTTAGACCACCAAATGTGTTTATGTCTGTTTCAAAATCTGGGAAACTTACGTCCGGTAATCTTAAACATTCATATTATATATTTTCTTCATGAAATATAAATAGTCCATTAATATGCATAATCATTTTATTCTTACAGAACATTTTAAGTTGTGGTTGAAGCAATTTTATTTTCCAAATGTTGGTCAGAAATCGGTACTTTTGATAGATTCATGGAATGGCCATTGTCCTGATGTCTTCAGAGAAGCTACCCCAGAGGATAAAGATATTACTGTGATGATTATACCAAAGGGCACCACCGGAAAAATTCAACCTCTTGACTTATATGGATTTCGATTGTGGAAAAATTATGTCAGACATTTTTCTGATAGCGTGTTATTACTAGATTATGACATAAAACTGCACAAAAGAAATAATATGATAAAATTACAATCTCTCGTTCATAATCAGTTTTCATCTCCAAGGTATCAAAGTATGTTTAAATACGCTTGGTATAAAAGTGGCTATATAGAAAAAGAACCGGAAGATTTTGAAAATCCTGTTGACTTTGCATTTGGAAAATTCTCTCAATCTCAATGTGAAATCGAAGGTTTTACGAACGTAGCTGTAGTAAGATGCTCATGGTGTATAAATCACTTTGTTTTAAACATTTTTTTGAAGAATTTCACTACTGCTCAGATTTTGAAACAGACATAAACACATTTGGTGGTCTAAATATATTTTTTTCTACTATTGGGCCCAATGTCCCACTTTGTTCTTTTAAAACAATGAAAAGCGGAGATTTATTTACTATGTATTTACTATAATAACAATTATTATTTTAGAGGGTGGCTCACCCCCTTAAAACAGGGGTGGGTGGGGTGTAATAATTTATATTTGCATTATTCAATGTCCATAATATAATAGAATTGGTTTGGTGTTGATAACTGTAGTCTTTATAATATAAAAAACCTCATAATCACCCCTTTTATGACGAATTTTCAGGGGTTAATTTCACCCCTTTCAATGGCTTAAGAGCTGATTTAAAGAAATAGATGTCTCTATTTTAAGATGAAGGATGATATATTACAAGAACAAGGGAATTGAAGGGGGTCTCATTGCGGAGTTTAATGAGGGTGTTTTTACCCTTTAATAATTTTTTTTTGAAAAAATCCAAAAACACGTAAACTTTATTTTTGTATCCTCTAAAAAATAGAATTGATTTCATTAATATCAGATAATTACAGTATTTACTATAATAAAAATAATTATTTTAGAGGGTGGCTCACCCCCTTAAAACAGGGGTGGGTGGGGGGTAATAATTTGTATTTTCATTATTCAATGTCCAGAATATAATAGCATTGGTCTGGTGTTGATAGCTGCAGTCTTTATACGAGTATGCGAAACCTCATAACAACCCTATTTTTCGCGAATTTTCGAGGGCTAATTTTACCCCTTAAAACGGTTTAAGGGCCGATATAAAAAAATACGTATCTTTTATTTTTGAATGAAGAATAACATATCACAAGCGCAGCAAAATTGGAGGCGGACACTTCGCATACCTTCTTTGTAAGCACAAGTAGCAAAGTAAAAGTTTCAAGTAATTATGGTTGTTTGTTACACCTTGCATTTGAAATGAATGTTCTTTACCCAAGGGGAAATATTTCTTAGTAGATAATTATGTAGATAGTATCTTCTTTACCTTTATGCTAGCTGCTTTATTAACATGAAACACATGCACAGGGGTTGTGGAGGTGGCAACTTGAACCTCAGAGAAGAACCTGTCGAATGTCCAGATCCTGTGAGGATCCACTTCTAGCAAGCCTGCCAGGAGTGGTGTGACTAGCTTCCGTAAGCCCACACTCAGCTGACAGTGGGACGGCAGATCACGGGCCCAGTCTATTGGACCATTCTCTGTTGTTTGTGTTCCCTGAGAAAATAATACTGTTTTTAATGTAAGAAGATCTCTTTTACTCTTCGATATACAAAATATTACTTATTGCTATTTTTCTCACTGTTTACCTAACAGAATAGCAAAATTATATTATTGATACAATTACTATAGTGCTGGTTCTGTTGCTAAGTTGGAGGATGTGGGACTACTGAGTTAAGGCTTTTGAATGGTCTAAGAATTGCAATCTGATAAATGATTTTGATACTTACTGCAATGACTCCGGATGCCTTCTTTGTAGTGATATAGAACATGGTCTCTTTGTTTCTCCTTCCTCCATATGGCCTGAATGGCAACTGTCCGGTAGCCACATGGTACAGTGTGACACCTATGGACCACAAGTCTACTGTTGCCCCAAAACTCTTCCCTACAGGCTTGCGTAACACTGCTCGCTCGTACATGTCAGGATGTAGATACTCTTCAGTGCCATACAAAGACACAAATTGTTCCTCCTCCTGCAATTCTCTTGCAGCTCCAAAATCCGTGAGTTTGTATGTGGTAGTTCCATCCTCGTTTATATATTTCATTATGTTACCAGGCTTGAGATCTCTGTGCACCAAGTTATTATCTCGCAAATGCTTCATGCCAGCAGTTAAGTGCTCTAACACTAATAGAAACTCGTGTTCTTGAAGGCCGTACGTGTTCTCAGGATCGTCGAGTATGTTGAACAAGCTACCGCCGGTGCACAGTTCCATGACAATGACTTTACCGCGTCCCTCTTGCTCCTCTTCGATGGCTAGAAGTTTCACGATATTCTCGTGCTTCACCTTCTTGAGCACTTCAAACTCCCGCATCTGCACATCGTGCGGTCGCATGTGACTCAGCTGGTTGAACGTTTTCACAGCGACGGGCTCTCCGTTGTTCTTGTTGACGCCCTGGAACACCGCGCCCGTAGCACCCTTTCCCAGGACGCTAGTAGTACACCACACATAGTTCTCAGAGCCCCGGAGGAAGGACATTTTTGAAAGTTTCTTTCTTGTGTAATACAGTTACCAATAAAATTGTTACACAGAGTTAGAAAATCGAATGTTGACGACGTTTCTTCTACAGTTTTGAAGCAACTAATCATTAACCACCTTATCATTACAGATATTATTTAAACTTTAGTCATGAAATAATTAAATTAAAGTACTTCGCATTCACTTTCAACTTCCCATCCAATCAACAAAACTGTGATTACCAATATTAGAAAAGTGCCTGCGATTGTGATAAACAGTCTGTCATTTTCGTTTCGACACTAACGGGCGGATTCCGAATTATGCCGAAACTGCTCACAGTCACGGCGCTCACATCAAAGCGTTCCGATTTAGATATAACGATTATGACAGCTGAGAGCTGTCAACAATTCGGAACGCTCGTGAACATGCCCGCAGTGCTCGCTCAACGTCAAAACTATATTCGCTTGAATACTCATGGTACAGATAGTGCAATCTACCAAGACGCACCCTACTCTCTTCCTAATCGTTAGTGGTTATCGCTAGTTAATTCCGCAAGTGTTTTAGTTTTGACGATACACACAATTACCCACTAATCAGTAATTACTGTGTATCGACAAAACTAAAGTACTAGCGGAATGTTGAACATTTGTACTGGAAGCGATTAGGAAGAAGAGTGGGGCGCGTCTTCGTGGATTGCACTACCTGTAGGATTGCAGTATTTCTTTGCGTATATTCCACTAATTTCTTCATCATTTTTGGTTAGGTGGTGACTGTAGCCAGAAGCGCAGTTTCGAAAATGCCACGTTAGTTTAAAGATGTGATGTGACTCAAAACAAAACAGCACAACACAACTGTAATTTTTTGACAGGGCCCATACAGACAGTTGCCACCTTTTTTTTTTGTTGGCGTGATGTAAAATCTTCATTGATATCCGCCGCCCTGGGGCGGGCAGCGGTGTCTGTCAGCTGCGTCGTCCGAAACGAAAAGGAGCCGTGCCTCCTCCCGAGTATCGGCTGGACCGCCTCGATGGCGTCGAGGCTGGTGGTAGGGCGTAAAAGCCTGTCCCGCCAATCCGCCACCAGGACATCGCGAAGCTGAGACCGACGCAGCTCAAAGTGTCACTGCATCGGTCGCTCGCCCCGCGCCCTTGATTCCTTACGCCACTTTCGCCTCGAGGTCCCAGGGTGGGGAGACAGTTGCCACCTAACCTAAGGGTGCCTACGCACTATGCGATTAGCCGTCCGGCTGACCAGTGCGTGTCATGTTTGAGTGTCATGTGCAATGCTTAATTTGGTCGAGCCATAGGTAATGCTACAGTACACGGTCGGATTATATGAAGCGCAATGCAACAATCGCATTACTTACACAAGTCTACTATCTATTTAGTTAGGGGATGGTCAGCGTTATCGCAAGATGGCGCATGTCATGCATGACGTCATTTATGACGATTCACGGGACATCATTATCACGCTCACGCTAATTCGGAACAAGTTTTGATTTATTCATTGATTTATTTGACTGTAATGAACTCGCTAATCAGTTATGTTATAGAGTACCTAGAACTGTTGTTCAACGGGGGGTGCGCGTACCCCGACTGTTCCATACAGACTCGTGCAAAACGAACGCTGGAGTGCGTGCACCTCTCCGTCGCCTTGTTGAGAGATACAACTCTCACTTTATGGAGCTTGACATATTTTCTCTATCTAACCAGATGTTTAAAAAAAAAGCGATGGACATTTTGTCAAAACAGCAGTAAAGAAAAGTTGATAGTTTGATTGAATTGAATTATTTTGTATTTTATTTATTTATTTTAAATTATATTTGAATTATATTATTTTGAATTTAATTGAATAGAATTATATTTTACTAAATTGAAATTGAATACGAAAAACGAAATCATAAGTAATCATTGAATTAAATGGAAACAAGTTAATTTGAACATTAAACACAGCTGTCACAGAAAGCTCTGTATTCTGTAAGATCTACCTAGTCTGTAATTCTTTTGTTAAGATGTGGATATTGGTGTGGGTTACATGTTTGTTAACTTTAGCTTTTAAGGATTTTTTCTATTTTCTATAGCATGTAACTGTTTAATGTCCCTAATAAATAAAATAAATAATTTTATTCTTGAACAATTACAATTGTATACGAATATTAAAGTTAAAAACTATAATCACACACGCACTTAAAACAAAACTAGGACAGTAATGACTAATAATAATTAAACGTCAAAAAAAATAAGTAAGTTACAAAAAAATGTCAATAAATAATTTAGTAGGTAATAATAATGTCAATGATTAATTTAGTAATAGTAATGTCAGTGAATAATGTAATAACAACAATGTCAATAAATAATTATAGTAATATAAATTAAATTTACAATTCGTCTAAGGAGTAGGTAGAGGCATTTCTCCAACAGGAATGCCTTGAGCCTTGCTTTGAACGAGCTTGTATACAATATGCTTTTTAATTCCAAAGGCAACTTATTAAATATTTTAACTGCCTGGTACAGTGGACTGTGTTTAACAATGCACAATGTTTAGTGATGGAAATTAGTTTGTTATCTAAATCCTTTCTACGAGTTTTTTCTCTTACCAGTCTATCCTCATTAGTTTCAAAGTAATATCATTTATTAATGTATAAATTGCATCTCCTGTGCCAACATTCTTCTGGTACCCAAATTGTCTAACATGTATTACCTTGTTTAAGTTAAGATGTTTACATAAGCGATCCTTTAATATTTTCTCAAAAATCTTTGACAGTGTGGGTAATAAAGAAATAGGCCTGTGGTTTTTTGCATCCGTTTTTGCTTTTTGCTTTTTACGCTAATTCGGAACAAGTGTAAGCACGCTCAAATCGAATATATCGTATTTCGGAATGCAGTCAACATTTCAGTGTCGAATTTGACAGTCTATGGCAGTAGATTGAGGCAGATTGTCATTGAGATAGGAAAAACATGGAGAGGCCGCGTTATTCTAAACCATAGAACAGTGGGCAGCACAGTACTGCTACTGTTTGAACGCACAGAACAGTACTGTCTTGACAGTAACAAAGGCAGAACAGTTAATAGCTCGCCGTTCTATATTTTCGGGGCAGTTTGCACCCCCCACCACCTTTCTTACTCGTCTGTCTTGTGGCCGGACTCGTGTGAACGCGAGGGCAGTGCAGTGCAAAGAGCAGGACAGTGTGCGTGTATGCGTCCTGACTTGTTTTGCTTGTGGCGTGTGGTTTGTTTTACTTAAAATTTGTTTGTTTTGTATGAAAATGGCACCTCCTAAATTATCAATGGACGACACTATAAAACTCATAAGACTTTACAAAGAAAAAGAGTGTTTATGGCAAAGTGACTCTGTTCTATATCGGAATAGAGCCGCGCGAGAAAGTTTTTCTTTCCTATTTATTTCATTCTTTACAATTTCAATTAGCTCATCCAGAGTCATTTGTGCTGCAATTTTGAGTAAGTGGCGTAAATGTTGCCGTTGTCACTTTCGGACTGTCCTATAATTAAACACCACTGTCCTCCTAAACTGTTCTGTCCCACTGTTCTGCCTCACTGTTCTGCCCTCGTGTGAAACCAGCAATAGGTTGAACTGCGAGATGCCATTCAAAAAAAAAAAAAAAAAACCTGTCACTTCACGCGCTTAGTTCACTTCAGATTTCAGTGCTTCTGGTTCGAACATTGCATTGATTGCAGTTGTTAGTAAAAAATAATACTTGCGATTTCAAAGTTTTCAGCAAATTATGCTACATTCATAAGTGTACCTTTAGACATCTGAGCAAGTTACTTGTAGTGTGTTTAAAGGAATTCTTAGAACAAAAATGTGAGTGCAAACAGTGTTGTGATTTTATGCATCTATAGATTTCACAATAATTTCTGCGTTTATCACGATCAAAACACGACTTTTCCTAAAAAAACAGTGTATACACTAACAGTGTAAAAACAGTGTATAAACTAACCTCTGTAAATTAATTTATTAGCGCATCATTAATAGTTTCCCCATTTCCCGTCAGGTCATCTCGTCACGAAGTAAAACGACACGAGCGTTCCAACAGCAGATCAGTGGAACATCGCAGGGACTGGAAACACAAAAGCCACGACAGAACACGCTTGAATTCGCCAAAATCTTCGAAGCATAGGTCCCCAAATAGAGAAAAAAGAGAGTCCAAGCATAGGAAGAGTAAAAAAAAGAAAAGACATTCATCCAGCAGTAGCTCCAGTAGTGACAGTGGCGAGGAGGAGCTGAAACTGTTGCAGAGGCTGGAGGCCGAGCGAATCCGCCTGAAAGATGAGAAGAAAAATCTGAAGGAACAACTGAAGGCCAATGAAACACCAGAGGAAAAGAGGTATGTTGACATGGTAACTACAATGTACAGACGGTTTGTCTGTTGTCAAGATAGCAGTTTTAATTTTTGAGAACTGGTGAAGTTCTTTGTCTTCTTAAAGCTCATGTAATCCAAAGAAAAACAAATCAATCAATCAATCAAATAATTTATTTGCTGACCAATGGTATACAGTGGTGTTAACATGACATGTGATAACATTCTCCTTGATCTACCTTACTGGCATGCAAATTTTACTTATTATATTACATTTTAATATTCACAAATAAAACAAAGAAATTGCTATTATAGAGGATATTAGTTTTGTTGTTATAGCATCAAAATGATAACTAATTGAATTCAAAATAGTCTGGGAAGCAGTACTTTTTATACAGCAGTCATTTATATAAGCACCCTCGCATTCTACAGTTCTTGTTCCCAGTGAGATACAAGCTTATATACCCCATCCTTGTAAAAGCTTTTACATTTTTAAGCAAAAAATTTGGCAACCACCTCTTCAACAGTCCAAAAACGGCTCGGTTTTATAGCACAAAAGGTTTGCTGAACAAACTGATACGGTATGAAACCAGTGTTTGTTTGATAATTCATGAGGGGCCTATATTTACTTAACTCCCATGATTTACCTAACTGATCTAAGTACAAATGAATTGTTTTATCACTTACACCAAACTTTTGCGAAAGTTCCTGGGAAGTTAACTTAGTGCTGTTTTCAACAGCAACCCATAATTCTTGATTGTCAATAACAGAGGGTCTTCCCGAACGAGGAGAATCTTCAAGCGACTTGTCACCAGACAAGAATTTTTTAAACCACTTTTGTGCAGTGCATTCTGATACTGCATCTTCAGCGAATGTCGTAAATATTTTACGAGATGCCTCTGCAGCCTTGGTGCCGAGTTTTAATTTGTGGAGCTAACAAGCCCGAATCACATTAGTATTAACTGAAATTTTAGACAAAAATAATTTACTTATAAAAAGCGTGTTAACAAAATAGACTGCATCAATAATCTGATGAGTCTGTGCATGTTATATTGATGCTAAATATTGGGCGCTAGAAATTGTAATAGGCTCAAACATGTCTTTACAGTGAGTGACAACTAAAACCGCACAAACTTTTTTGGTTACCTGATACATGCACTTATTATTCAGGGCTCGACGTCTCAGAGAAAAACAAGAGAAGGAACGCAAGCGTCGCGAGCGCATGGGCTGGGACAATGAGTACCAGTGTTACACCAACCAAGACAACCCCTTTGGAGACTCAGCGCTTACCAACACCTTTGTGTGGACTAAGAAACTTGCCAAGGAGGGCGTCAAGACTGTGTCCCGAGACGAGTTGGAGGCACTCAACAGGCAGAAGCAGTTAGAAAACAAAATAGAGCTGGAGAAGGTAATGTTTTGATTGTATAAGTATCAGATTGTAGAAATTTAAGATAGAGCCCTTACTCTCTCCTTAAGATAGGGGTAAAGTATTGGCACTTCTCACATCATATTTAAAAAAGGAATATTATTTTTCAGGTGACTAACAATGACTAACTATTTGCTACTAAAAATAATGACATGGCGTCTAATATTAACAGTGCTATAAAAAAACATTGTATTATAGGCAACTATAGGCATTACTGAAGACTCATTCCCAGAAACACAGAGGATTGAACTTGAGAACTTAGGATGCAAGGGCGAGCGAAGTGAGCTCGTGACTTGGGGCACCCCGACTCGGACAGGTTAGGTTCGAAGGGGATGAAAGGGGCTCAAGTGAGCGAGCAGAGTGAGCGAATGAGTTGAAATAATAATAGGTTATAGGTAATACGGGCTGGTGTCCGCAACTCCACGTCAATGCGCGTATTTTGCTCACGGGTGGGAAAATCAATCATTCGATCCACCCCAGCTCCGTAAGGAAGGCCAGCAACGCCTTGATGTTACTGACCGTCTCATGCCCTGCATGTGGCGACCGCCGGGCAGCTTAGAACTACATGTGCCGCTGTCTCGTCATCTTCCATGCAGGCCCTGCACAGCAGACTGTCTATTACTCCTATGACAGACAGGTTTATTAAATGACCCATGGCCTGTTAAAGCTGCAGTAACCGTACACAGCTTTCGTTTAGTTATACGGAGAACCTTTTTCGTGAGGTGGCCATCCATTGCGGGAAGTGCTTCCTTAGCCTGCCTGCATTCGCCTTGTCATTTTGGTC
This sequence comes from Eremobia ochroleuca, assembly GCA_949629135.1. NCBI lineage: Eukaryota > Metazoa > Arthropoda > Insecta > Lepidoptera > Noctuidae > Eremobia > Eremobia ochroleuca. Next base: position 555,309 of record OX451401.1, on the reverse strand, counting down.
TCTGGTGCGTTTCCTTATCAGAGTGCGTAAATAGTCGAAATAATATAATTTTATTGATTTGAAAGGAAAAGTTTATTGAATTTTATGATTTGACTTATGAAATATTTTTTTTATTATTATTCTGATTTTAATATATAGCACATGTAACATAATTAACGCGAGACCTCATACACCCCAATTAGAGTATTGAGTTAAAAGAATAATACAATAACCAAAACCTATTTTTTTTTAAAGCTAACTATTATTACAAAGAAAATCGTGTTGATACCAGCATTACATTTAAAATTGACTCATGATGCCTTCAGATTCGATTTTATTTTCTTTTTTCAATCGGCGGTCAGTATGGCAAAATACTTCCATAATTTTTGAAAAAAATACCTAATTCAAAAGTTACTGAAATCGATTCAGTAGTAAATTGTGAACAAACTACTTTCAGGACATACATTTATTCTATTACACCTTGTATATTTAGCTAAAGAAATTCAGACACGATGTAGAAATTGTTATTAAATAAATTAATTGAATTGATAAGTTTCAAAGCTGTTGAGCTGGAGCTTCTTTATTAGAAATCCCTCTAGAATCTATAATAAGGATGTCAGGATCTGATTGGCTAATTTTATTAGTAAAATATTAATTATTATGACTCCCTCGTTGGTCTAGTGGTTGCAAGCACTACTGCTGAGCTATTCTGGGAATCGAACCCGGGACCTCAGTCCCAGGTCGGGTATTGCGTCATTGGGTTTTTCCATCAGGAATTTCTCAGTAGCAGCACGGAGTCTGGATTTGTGTCCGGTTGATAGTAACAGGCTCGGCTTATAAACGGGATTTCAACATAACTACGAGAGATGTGCAGGGGGGGGGGGGGCGTAAAGTTATGTGGTTCGGGCCGGTGTGCAGGTGAAGCAGCGGCGACTGGAGCGCGAGGCGGAGCGCGCGGCGCGCGAGGCGGAGGCGGCGGCGGCGGCGCGTGCGAGGGAGACGCAGCAGTTCCACACGTGGGCGCGCCAGGAGGACGCCTTCCATCTGCACCAGGCGCGCCTGCGCTCGCAGATACGCATCCGCGACGGACGAGGTACGAAGCGAATAATATCTTTCTTCCGAAATGTGATGAAGCTAAATTTAGGTAATGCTAAAATTTTGAACCAGCAACAGTCTTCTTAACAAACTTAAAAAAAAAGGTTATGCATTCGACGAGTTTTTTTTTTCCAGGTGTGCACACTGATTTCTCCATGATACGTGATTCTTATTTCGTTTGGTAGAGAATGCTCGCGCGGTGGTTCTAAACAAATTACTTTGCTTGGTTAGCTTTTGAATTATCTTCAATAATACACGTTATTTATGAATCCTTTTGTGTATTATTTAGATGATTTAAGTAAAAAAAACTCCTATCACTGTTGTTTACATTGCAAGTAGTAGTATACGAATTTGTGTGAGTAGGTAGGTACCACATCAGAAAAGCTAAAAAAAACTTTGAAGTATTTTTTTCTGAGTCTGTTGTTTTTTGTAAAAAAGTGTTTTTAAAATGTCCGAAGTAGTGCACATTACAATAAACAAATAATACGAGTATAATTATTTGCAGCCAAGCCCATAGACCTGCTGGCGTGGTACGTGAGCTCGGAGGAGTGCGTGGACGCGCTGGAGATGCACGAGCCCTACACCTACCTCAACGGGCTGCAGACGCAGGACCTCGAGGATCTGCTCGAGGATATCAAGGTACAGGAACTTTGGAGGTGGAGGAACCAGGTGTGAAGTTTCTTCATTGAAAAGGGAAGATCCTTCTACCAAACGTAGGATTCTGAAATTACAGTTATGTTTGACATTTGCACTGGCGTGATGTTTGAAAAATTATGTATTAATGTTGAAGTTTATTTTCTAGTAAGGGCTGATTTTGCAATCGACAGATAATTTTTATTCATAGAATAAAATTGACGTCTGATAGATTTTGTATGGAAGAACTATCAAAAATTCAAAACTATTTTTCGTATATAATTATCTAGCGCTGGAAAAATCAGCGCTTAGTCGCTCAAGTGTATGCCTCGTAGGTCGCTAGTGTTGTTGTTACAGGTGTACAAGGAACTCGAGAACAACGCGAACCAGGCGTACTGGGAGGACGTGCAGACCATCGTGCTGGACGAGCTCAACAAGCTGCGCCGCCTGGCCGCGCCCGACGCGCGCCGCGACGGCGTGCACCAGGCCGTGGCCGATGACGTCACGCAGGTAACGCTCCGTCCTCGCTCGCACACCGCACGCTGCCTCACTAGCGGCCTGTGTTGTACAGCATTGTTGCAGTTAACTCGTCGAATGCCGTAATTAGAGACACAATAGAAAGACAATTGCTTATGTCGAACTGTGTAACTTAAGACATTCAAAAGGTTAATATCAGTGAGTATCTTCCTTCGGTTCCTGCCGGATATCCGCCCCGGTTGGTTACCCTTTTATATTCCCTTCCCATTACACATTTTTTACCCGCTACTCGCCGCATATTTAAAAATATCCAATACAAACTAGGATGCAATAAGTAGCCTTTGTCGACAGACGACATCGTGGCACTTTGAGATTACCTTCGACATCGATCATCCGCTGTCTGGTGGCACCCTTACAGCTATGCTGTATGACAGCATTGAAAGGAATTTTTCAAATTCTAATATTTTTTATGTGTATTACAATAATGATGATGATGATTTTGGTGTCGTAAGGTCATATTATGTGTGTTTGTTGGTATAGATATTCAAGGGCAAGACGGGCTCGCAGCTGGAGGCGCTGCAGACGCAGATCGAGCAGAAGATCAGCGGCCGCCACGACGGCGTGGACGTGGGCTACTGGGAGAGCCTGCTCAGCCAGCTCAAGGGTAATATTTACGGTGTAAAAAGACCTATCACATTGCTATTCATTATGTGGGTACATCGTCATTCATCATTAGCTAATCCTTGGATATAAATAAGCGACAAGCTGCATATAGGTACTCGTAACTAATACTAGTCAATTGAATTATTTTGTAATTTTTAGAGTGTGATAGAGAATACGGGCTGGTGTCCGCGGCTGCACGTCAATGCGCGTATTTTGCGTACGGGTTGGAAAATCGATCATTTGATCCACCCCAGCTCCACAAGGAAGGCCAGCAACGCCTTGATGTTACTGACCGTCTCATGTAGGGTACCTGGGTTACCGAAGTACTTTGCCCTGCATGTGGCGCTGTCTCGTCATCTGTGTATATGTGGCACCGAGTCATAGGCCTTTTTATAATCTATTCAACATGTCGACAGATCCTTTCGGGAACGAAGAACCTGTTGGCTAATGGCCTTATCAATGAGGAGTAGCTCCTTAGTACCGCGGGACCCGCTTCTACATCCATTTTGAGAGGCAGACATGATGGAGATGGTGTCTATATGTTTGTTAAATTTAGCTCTCAAAATGGACGTAAGAACTTTATAGAGCGTCGGTAAACATATGATCGGCCTATAATTTTTGGGTTCCGCAGTGCTACCTGATTTATGGAGTAGGTGGGTAACTCCTGTTGTTAGGAATTGGGGTAACGAACCAGACTCCAAAACTGTCTGGAACTAAAACGCCAAGCGAGCGTGCGACCTTGAGAGCCATTTGATCCAAAAGTTATGCAGTCCGTCCGGCCCTGGAGTCTTCCAGTTAGGCAACGGACGGACTGCATTATTATTATTGAGGTTACCCACCTGGTTGAGGCGCTAGTGACACTCGTATATTAGCCCAGAGTCGACTGTATAACTGTTCAGCGCTTGTAGAACAGCCGTGCTGTCTGAGAGTATGTGGATTTGATCCTTCAGCTCTGCAGTAAATAATATAAATAAATAAATTGTTTAAATAAATAAATTGTTTATTGGGTCTCAAACAGTTACATTTGCAGATGTGATTGAGACAGCCCCAGTAAGTAATTAATAATACTTGTGTTGGGGTTATCTCGCTCTTTCCCTTAATTGATAGCTTATACACTATTGAGACTCTGTAACAATTAAAATTAAACTAATAAAACTAATTCAACTAATTTAGAAACAAAGAGAAAACAACGACAAAAAATAATTAGCAGCTCTGTGTATTGTGCAATTGTGAGTATGTGATAGTGTGACTGTAGTAGTGTGTGATCGTGGGTTTGTCTGTGTGTGTGTTTTGTGTGTGTGTGTTTTATGTTTGTGTGTTTTAGTGTGTGTTTATGTAAGAGTTTACGTGTTTGCTGATAGTGCCATTATAAATCGAAGATAAAGATACAATTAGGTGATCACAATGTATAACATTATGATAAAGAAGAGAAGGGTTCATGTTAGTCTGACTAGAATATGCTCTGTTTCTTCATAATTTAAGAGTTTTTAACCACTCTGTTATAACTTTTTTGCATTGATGCGAGAACTCATGGTGGAACTTAAGTTTAGCGTTAATTTTGTTGTATATGTAGGCTGATTGGCATACATACTGACGCCTTGCAAAAACCGTACGTACCGGTGTAGAGGAAGCCACAATGTCTTTTCTCCTCCTAGCTTGGCTTTCTGAGTTAAGTGGAAGGTATTTATGTAGATATAGAATGATGTTTAAAAGGTATAGTTTCCTGACTGATAGTAGATTTTATATAGATCGAGTGTGGGATATCTATATGGCTTAAAATAGATCACTTTTAAAAGTGACCTTTGGGCTCTTTCTAACTCTAGAAACTTAGTTTTGGTGGCCCCTCCCCAGACAGGTAAGCAGTATGTGATTACTGACTGCGCGAGTGCTATATAAACGTTGTTGAGTATCTTTTGAGGCATCACATGTCGTAGATTTTTAAAAATCCATATAAATTTTCGAACACGCGACATAATAACATCGACATGCGAGTGCCACGTCAGATACTCGTCGACTATAACTCCCAAATATCTTGCAGACGGTAATTGTCTGATGGGTTTGCAGTCACAGCTCTGCCCTATGCTGTTTGCACACATATGGATACGAATATTGAAATTAGTAGATGCTTTAGACCTTGCACTTGGAGAGAAACAAATGTAACTTGTTTTAGCAATATTAAGAGTTAGCAAGTTAGCTTTGAGCCATCTATCTATGACCTCTAACCCTTGTTCGGCCTTACTACGTACCATTTCCCAAGTGTCACCAAAGTAGACAATAACCGTATCGTCCGCATATGAGATGATTTTCCCACCACTGTTTCGTAGGTTACAGAGCTCATTAATATACACTAGAAACAGTGGCGGGCCGAGCACGGAGCCCTGCGGAACACCAAAAACAACATTTTCCTCACTACTGCACAAGTTACCCAGCTTAACCTGTTGTTTCCTACCCCGGAGATAACTGTCAAAAAGAGAAAGAGCCTTGCCTCTAATCCCTATAGCCTCAAGTCTCTGCACAAGGATAGGAACAGATACGGTGTCAAACGCCTTCTTCAGGTCTAAAAACACCGTAACGCATTTATATCCCTTGTCTACCTTATCTGTAATTTCAGACGTTAACGCTATAACCGCGTCCTGAGTTGACCGCCCCTGTCTGAAACCATATTGTGAGTCGGAAATAATATTATATTTATTCAAGTAATTTGTAAGCCGTTTATTTATAACTAGCGACCCGCCCCGGCTTCGCACGGGTGCAATGCTGATCACTACATAGTATAAAACAAAGTCGCTTCCCGCTGTCTGTCTGTCTCTATGTATGCTTAGATCTTGAAAACTACGCTACGGATTTTGATGCGCTTTTTTTTTTTATAGATAAGAGTGATTCAAGAGGAAGGTTTATATGTATAATACATGCATAATATAGTAGAGAAACACTGATAATTTTAGAGCCATTATTTCTCGTAAAAAGTATAGGATAAAAAATCGTTATTGTGGGTTTTCCCTAAGAGATAGACATATACCATTGTGGATTTTTTGTAGACCTTTTTAAGGTGTACAATACTGTAGTACAGACGCCAGCACATCAAGCTACCCGAAACTGTAAAAAAATCCCAATCAACTTTAAACCTTATGCTTCAGTGATAAAGTTGAAAATCCGTTGGGTAGTTTCAAGCGCCACCGGCCGACTGCCCGGCCGGTAACGCCCGCATTTCAAAACTAATATCTTCGAAAATATTCATTTAAATTACATGCTGTAAAGGGCCATAATGATCTATATGAAATGCACAATGTTTTTAATCTCGTGCACAGGCGTGATGATGGATCGTTTCAGTTTCAACGCATTCCAAAATACCCCCGTTTCAAAACACAGGTTGGTTAGTTTGCAAATAAGAGGAACTACAAAGTCTCGAGATAACTTAAGGAAACTCACTGATATGCCATCCCACCCTGACGCACTTGCTGAATCAAGTGCCATGAGTATAGCATCCACTTCTGCCGGATCTGTCTCCAACAGCACAAAGGAGTTCGATTGTGATGGTGTATTTGAAGTGCTAATAGCAGGTCTGCATCCTTGACCAGTTAGAGTCATAATTTCCTCCGCCAGTGATTTCCCAATTTTTACAAAGAAGAGGTTTACGCGGTTTAAAGAGTCTAGAGGATGCGGTGTGATTTGAAGTAGGTGTACACTGGATGTCTTGGGTTTTTTGTAATGGGTTATGTCGTTAATTTTGCGCCATAGTAGCTTGGGATTTTTTACAGAAGTTAGGATTTGGTTCTTATGATAATGTCTTTTGAGTTTCTTAATAAGGTTGGAGCAAAATGTACGATAACGCTTATACGTTATGATCAAAATAACATTAAAAGGGTCTCTTCTCGACTGTAGCTGCAATTTGTTTCTAAGTCTGATACATCTTAGAGCCCTCGTTGTTATCCAGGGCTTTAGAGTACGTTTAGAACTAGAAAGTGAGACAACCTTAGTGTTTTAGAGGAGAGATGACTTAATCAAATCTATCATCGCATCTACTAAAGTGTTTGGGTCTCTGTATGTATGAAGAAAAGAAGTTTCCGTATTTAAAAGTTGTTTGTAGGCATTCACCAAATTAGTCACGGTCTTAGTTTTGACATAAGACTTGCTTTGGTACGAATGGGATATATTAAGTAGTACCATTGCATGATCCGTAACAGATGTGTTTAAGACTGCCACGAAAGCCGAGTTTTTAGATTTATCTAGTTTAAGAATCATATGATCGAGGCAGCTGTCATCCCTGGTGGGCAAACAATGTCCTGGGAGGAAACCGTGCGAAGCCACCATATTTGAATAATTTAATCTATTAGTCCGGATTTGTGATGTTTCTGTTGGTTTCCCTATTAAGTTTATGTTTATATCGCCTGTAATAATAATGTTCCCATGCGAGTCGATAGTTTGAAGGTATTGATCAAGCGAGTCAATGAAATAATCTGCGGACACAATCGATGGAGACCGATAAATACCAATAATGTTGAAATTTGAGATTGTGATTTGCAAAGCTGAGGCATGTGTCAAATTAATTTCTATGGCCTGGGTTGAGTGGCAGTTTTTTATGTAGGCTACTACGCCATCGTTTTGATTTAAATGTCTAGATGTGTTAAAGGAGGTGTAGTTATCTAACAGTGGTATTTGTTTGTTAGCGTTCAATCTACACTCTGTTAAAAGTAAGATATCCACTTCAAAGCCAAATTGAGCCAAAGTCCTTATGTTTTGAGTCAAGACGGTTAAGTTATAATTATTATGAAGTAGGTAAGTATTTAAGTGTGCAATATCAAGGATAGCAGAATTAGCAATCTCAGCAGTATCCAACTCCTGCAAGTTACGTAAGTTACTATCCATTATTGATTAAAGTAAGCAATTGTTGTTTCTTAAGTTTTGAACCATAGCATAATAGTCTTGTGACGTCTGTCTTCGCATATCTACGAGTATGTTTGTTGATATATGTATAAATTATCACGACAGGACATGATGTATAAGGCACTAATTGGAGTGGGTGTGTGTGTGTGGGTGTATTGATTGAGTTAGTTGTATATTTTGTGTTTTTTGTGTAGAACGGGTTGTGTGAAATATAGTGGTTGAATGTGTAAAAGCAAGCTGACCATACTTACTATAAAAGTTTACAGTAAATCCATGCAGTTTAAGATTAAAGTTAAGAAAAACATCAATTATAAATATACTACAATAAAATATGACAAAGTTTTTAGTATTAGGAATATTCTAATGAGAGTGTAAGTGAGTCATGCTTCTTGCATTAATTGGTGCACCTGTGCTTCACTCTTTATAAGGATCGCTCGAGCATTCTCATACTTCTTGACTAAAATACGTCCAAAAGCAGTCCAGCAAAACTTGTATTGCTTAGTTTTAGCCAGGTCTCGAGCCAGGAAAAATAGTCGGGCGCCCTTAGGGGTCAATTGTTCGGATATAAACACAGGTACCTCCTCATTGCTTGTTATTCCAAGATGTTTCGCCTGAAGTTTACTTCGGTTTTTGATGTTAGACGACTTTCCCTTTTTTAATAGATTAGTTTTCAACATAGTGGAGTTCAGTTCAACAATTATTGGAGTGTTTGTAATGCCTTCTTTCTTACTTGGCAGTCGATAAATGTCTTTGAAGTCGCGTGAGTCCATCTCGAGGCTTAAGTGTTTTCCTAAGTTCATGACCATATTAATTGAGGAGCGTCGGAACGAAAACCGATATATCGAATTTACCATATTTTTCACAAATTAAAAAAAAGCTTGTAAGTTTTTTAATGTTACAAAAGTGGAAAATTATAGCATGTCAATTTGCAGTTAAAGTGACATCGATTGATGTGTGAAACTTGACGGAGGGTAGATACTTAATTTAGGGAGATACTTGGCGGACAAGTATGGATATATCGGTTTTTGACGCGATCATTTGGATATATCGGTTTTTGACGAAACCAAAATGGATATGTCGGTATTGAACTGAATTGAATTTGAACCGACCATTGTTGAATTGTGTAAAACTTAATAAGAATTATCGGTTTTTAATCCAACAACAAGAACATGTTGAATTTAAAAATGTATTTGTCGGGTTTGATTTGACCACAGTATTTTGATATTTTTTTTTAAGATGGATGTAACTGTTTTTTAATTGATTTCTTTCCTGAAGGGTGTATAATTAAACATTTTGTAACAGAAAAAAAAAATAATGTCTTAATTAAGACATATCGGTTTTTGTTCCGACGCTCCTCAATTAAGTCAATGTTATTTTCTTGAGGCTTTTTAGGGACGTTCTTTATTTCGATGCAGGTTTTTTTTACTGTTTCTTTGTAGGTCTTCGATCTTATCCTCTAGCAAGACAATGTATTCGCGGTCCTTTTTACCTTGTAACTCAAGCATTTCGATCTTCTTACGGAACTCTTCATTTTGGCTAGATAAGTTAGAGATGGCAGCTTCTATGTTATTGTTTGTTGTCTGAATATCCTTGAGATTTGAGGCAATTGATTTTAATTCCTTTCCTTGAGTTGAAATAAAGGATGCTAACATCTCTTTTATTTCAGTCTTGAAATTATTAAACTCCCCTGGTAAATCTTCTTCCCTTGCTCTTTTATTACGCGTAGAAATATAATTAGGGGAAGTTATGTCTGGAGAGTTTGGATCAGAGAGAGATTTGTCCATTTTACCCGTTGAAAGTACTAGGCTGTGTTGAGTACAAGGAGCTAATTAGCTGTCGGGCCCAGTTAATGGACTATGCAAATGTGTACGTATAGACACAGCTGGTAATTGACGCGAGCGCAGGTCAAGCGACCAATGACACTTTAGTGGGGCAGGGCTTATCCTTGAGGTAGGCGGCGATTGGCCTTGAGTGGGTGACGTCCTTGAGTGGGCGTTAATTAGTGGGCGCTAATTAGTGACCCAAATTGGTACTGTCTCCTGCGCGTACGTTGATTAGTTGTCACAGTCTTGTGTACCAGGGCGACAGATCTGTTGAGTAGTATCGTGAACGGTACTCACGCGCGTCGATCCCAACCGCACACCTCCTGCTTTTATATGTTGTCTTATTATTTCACTGAATTTAAATTTACTTTAAATTTGTGATTTTATTTATTAAATAGATTACGGATCTAGTGCACGTCTACACCTTGCGGCGGTCCGGGGGAAGAGGAGTAGCAGTGCACAACCCCTCGCATCGGCAATCCTCGTGAAGTTGGATCTTGTATTTTTTATCAAAGATAAATTGTTTGGGTATCCGGTCATTAATGGTAGTTTGTTGGAGGCTGTAAGCAGCTTGGTGCGGGGCCACCAGACCACAGCCCCGTAGGTGATCATGGGCCGGATCACTGCGGTGTAATTTTAGGGGATAGGCCCCACTTCTTACCTATCATTTTCCTGCACTGCCAAAAGGTTATGCAAGCCCTGTTTAGTTGGTTGTCCAGATGACTGCTCCAGTTCAACTTACTGTCTAGTGTGTCTGTGTGTGTGTGAGTTTTGGAAGGCGAAAAGGGCCTAATGCTCGTTTATGGGTAAACATGACTAGTTCAGTTTTAGTGGGGTTCACCGATAGGTCAAAATCCCTGCACCATCTCTCACCGATACGTAGCGCTTGCTGAGTGAGTTGCAGATCGTGCCCGTCACCCCCGAAACCAGGATTGCGAGGTCGTCGGCGTAACCTACTGTGTAATAGCTGTTGGCGTTGAGTTTGGTGATGAGGTCATTAACCACCAGATCCCATAGAAGGAGAGACAGCACCCCACCCTGGGGGCAGCCTCTGGCTATCATGGCCCTCTGCTGCTCGCCCTCAAGGCGAACCACTCGTTTGTTATCCAGTCCGTTAGTACCTGTTCTACTCCATGTCTGGAGAGGGCGCTGTTGATGCTGGAGAAGTTGGTTTTTTCGAAGGCTCCTTCGATGTCTATGAGAGTGCCCAGACAAGTGCCTTTCTTTAGAGTGTGATATAAGCGTGTTTTTTTTTAAACAATATATTTGTTATTTTTTTTACTTTTTAGTATAGTCTATTCTTCACTTAGTTACAAGTCAACGAAGTTATGACTTGACCGACATACTAGTCTATCATCAGACCCTTGACATGAAGTGCAATATATTGGACTCGTCAAAAATAATCATTAAGACCCCAAACTAGAGGGGTTTACTAATAGCCACTGAAGAGTTCCACTATCCACCTCCGGGCTCCATCAGCAGATCAACTCCAAGATACCAAATTATAGTATTGCCATTCGAACTACATGTACATGTAAAGTTAAATTTCGATACGAAAATTAGAACTTCCAAGATTTTATTACATCGTTACTTACAAGTGAAGCTTTTTGTCAGCTTTTAGCGTGTTAAAAAATGATCACAATGACGAGAAGAACAATTGCCTCTTAGCTCCGCTAAGCGTCTTTTTACATCCGTTATTGCTTTGTGTAATTTATAGTATCAATTTTCTGGTAGATGGTTTGCGTCATGTTATACGTCGTAGTGTATTTTCGTTCACTTACACATATGTAGCTAGAGCAGCTTGTGGCTAAGTAATAACAGCCGCACGGCTCGACCGATCAGGTTAAGCCACGCTTTATCTTCACATACCGAGACACTGAGGTGAGCTTTCCGAGGCACGGAGGTGCCTCGGAAAGCACGTTAAGCCGTTGGTCCCGGCTGTCATTCGTGAATCTTTGACAGTCGTTACGGGTCGTCAGTAGCCCGAAAGTCTGACAGCCAGTCTTACCAAGGGGTATCGTATTACCCAGTAACTGGGTTATGGAGGTCAGATAGGCAGTCGCTCCATGTAAAATACTGGTATTCAGCTGCATCCGGTTAGACTGGAAGCCGACCTCGACGTAGTTGGGAAAAGGCTAGACAGGTGATGATGATACGAAGTAGGAAACGCCCGTAACATCGGCTAAAACTACGGATTTTGTGCTTAGGGAGTAGGTGTGAGACAGAAACAATTAACTAAGATCAATCAAGGTGTCATCATTTTACATGGCGCCTTTTTGTTTGTTTGTGCTCAAAATTAGTTAGACTACAATTTTATGTTTTGCTTTACACTTTATTTTTTCGTCGGTTTAATTTTTTTGTTATAAAATGGTTTCACGGAAACTCATTCGGTCACTGAACTGATGTCAACGTGTCATGTTTGCAGCGCACATGTCGCGCGCGCGGCTGCGCGACCGGCACCAAAGCAATCTGCGCCGCAAGCTGCAGCTGCTGAAGCAGGAGCAGGGCGTGCAGCCCGCGCTCAAACAGGAGCAGGGCGTGCAGCCCGCGCTCAGGCAGGAGCAGGGCGTGCAGCCCGCGCTCAGGCAGGAGCAGGGCGTGCAGCCCGCGCTCAGGCAGGAGCAGGGCGTGCAGCCCGCGCTCAGGAAGGAGCAGGGCGTGCAGCCCGAGCTCAGGCAGGAGCAGGGCGTGCAGCCCGCGCTCAGGCAGGAGCAGGGCGTGCAGCCCGAGCTCAGGCAGGAGCAGGGCGTGCAGCCCGCGCTCAAACAAGAGCAGGGCCTGCAGCCCGCGCTCAGGCAGGAGCAGGGTCTGCAGCTCGCTGCAGCCGAGCAGGAGGCACAAGTGCACAGGTACACACTCCTAACACAAAAATGCATATTCAAAAACACGACATTAATATACTCTTAATAAGAAATACTATTTGTAGTATCAGTAACCGAATATTCGGTACCTATCTATAGTTTCGGCCGAAACCTATACTTAAAATCAAAATCAAAAGTCATTTATTCAAACTAGGCTGAGAATCAGCACTTTTCGAACGTCAAAATTACAAGACAGTCCCCCAAAACGCCCATCCTTCACCACTTCCTAGTGCTTTCGCTGGGAAGAAGAAGTGGCGCAACATACTCCCCAGCAGCACAGCTGTCTGTTCAATTACAAAATACTTGACTGAATACAATAAAAGGTATGCAAAGTAATTAACATTACAAGACACAGAACACTCAATTAAATTATTTGCCATGTGTCAGCTAGCAACGCCAATATACCAAGAAATACAATAAAGAACTATACGTACTCAAGCAAAAATTAATAAATCAAAATTAAATAAAAGCCTCCAGGTATAAACGGCGTGACCGCTAACCACGGAGGAAAGAAAGAAGCGGAGGTGGCGCAAGGTAAAATCTCTTTAGAAAGAAGCGTCGCCTAAATGCGGGGGATAGGGGGAAGAGGTACGGCGATGGCCACACCCCACAGTGGAAAACCCGCCCATTATTTCTAAGTCCATCTAGCGGTGAATGGAATTACAACAGTGTAACTGACTAACTATTTTTCATTTTAGTTCGTCTACTGGCCACTATGGCGTTACAAAGCATGACACTTTGTTCCAGAAAATTGTATGTGTGTTAGTATGGCGGAACCACATTATTTATTTTACCCAACTGCGGGCGAAGCCCAAACGGTGGGTAGTCTGTTTGAATTGATTTTTTTATAGTGTCATGTGATGCCTACCTCGGTATGTAGGTGGGTAGGGTGTACAGATAGGGTAGGTAGATAATAAAATCAAAAAGTTGTTAAAATCATCAATATTTATTGGACAATGCTTATTATTGGCCACTAAATAACACAGTTTTATTTAAATGCTTCCTTTTAGACAATACAATATTTTCGAGCTTACTGTGATAATAATTAAGTCTCGTATTACAATAGTTTTGGCTTATAGCTTTACTTAATAACGTGACATGGTTGAAAATTGGATCTTGATCATGCGCATGTGCATTTAATGATGTGCAGCAATCTTCTCCTATTAGACTCTTAAGAGTAGCATGAACAATATTACGCGGTTTAAAATTGCAAACATTTAAACTTTCTTTTTTCATTCTCCTTATGATTAATTCTGTGCGTAAGCAAATTTTGACAACATCATCAGATGGGAAAAAAATATGGCCGCGGCTTTTCAGGGAAATAAATCTATGTCCTGTCTTTATTTGTAAAGAGTGAAGGGCGAGAACACATTCTTCGCATTTTATTTTTTTCTGCAACACTCGCACTATGTAACCCGCTATATATGAGACAATTTGATGAGTGTCAGAGTATTCACTCTCCAAAATCCTATAACTTTCGACCATAGCGTCATGAATAAAATTGTCATCATCAGTATCTAGACTCTCGTCTGATATTCTGAACCTTTCGCTGGTGTTGTTGATCAAATCAACAGCGCTAAGGCGCGAAGAACAAGACAGGATTCCTATATGCTCAAGGGGAATGCAATTTCCTCTAAAGGAATCCTTTAACTCCGTATTGATAAGTTTTTTTGTACGCCGCCTGGAACTGTCGCGCCGTTGGGTTATTATTTGTCCTTCCATGTGCTCTAATATTGCCAAAGAATAATTCAAGGAGATCCTGGCTAAACTTATACAAGGGCAAATAAATAAGTTCCTTTTTTTTCAATTAAACTTTTGTATAGACCTATTGCGCTGTCTATACAAACAAGGATGCCAATGAAACCAGTTTTTCTTCTTGACTGTATAATTTTTTGGTGTTCCCAAAAAATTATACAGTCAAGAAGAAAAACTGTTGCTAAATGCAAGATGTAATTTTTTGAAAATATTAAAAATGATAAAGTTTTAGAAAAATTGCCTTCGAATAGTGCTTTTTTGGTTCCGTATTGTTTTATATTTTTTGAATTTAATATGTCAAATAAGTCGTTGATTAGTTTTAAAAATAAAATTGTAGCAAATGCATCTTTGAAATAATTATGCCTTTCTTGGCAAGATTCTAAGGCTTTGGCAACACTTGTGCTAAAAAGTTGACTAGCCAATTTAACTTTCATCTTTTCTCGGTGAAAGTTAATATGTCTATCCGTTAGTTTATTTCCCAAATTTAGAGTTTCCTTTTTCTGTAACTTATTTAATTCGACTAAATATCGCCATTCTATCGCATTGCCTTTATAATCATATAATATTTTATTAAACTCAAAAGCATTCCGTATCAACTTCACCATGTGACAAGCATGCAAAAACACATAAACCAATAAGTCAGAACATGGCCAATGTCAAAAGAACAGCCGAGAATTTTTGCGATGCTTACATTCGATGGACATCCATCCATAGTTAGTCCTACTACTTTTACTCCGGTATCATGAGCGTTAATTAAGCATTGCTGGACTAGAGAAGCACGTTGTTCACCTGAAACATTAAAACTTCTGTTTAAATTTCTTCTTCTATGGTGTCGGCTTAATAACCGTTTTTGTTTTACAGAAATCATTTTCATTGAAATGAACTGAACAGATTTTCGAATACTTTGTTGGTGTCCAGTTAGGTTTATTCACGATACGTATCCATGCATTTCTTATATCTGTATTAACAGGGAATCTAAAATGGTAACAAAAATAAATTACAATACATGCATAAAAGAATTTGATAAAATAGGGTCCTGCTGGCATGATGCACACATTTTTATTTATCAGTTAGGACCGACTACTTACCGACAGATGGCGCATTTTTGTTATTTTAAATTCTTCTTGTTTCATGTATCAAGGTATGTTATTTATCTATGAAATAACTCGTAGCGAGCAAAATAATCTTAAACAAGTTATTTGAGCCGAAAATTGGTCACAATAAAATGAGTTGATAATGATAAAAACACATAATAAATGAGAAGTGGTTAGAATGTATCTCTTCGACAACAGATGTCTCTAGCTACAATCTCGCGACAAAACGAGAAAAAGTGTTTTAAAATGAAAATATTAATTTTAGGTACTTACACGTGAAATGTTATGCCATCAATATGTTTCAGTTTTGATCCTGAACAATGTTTGCATCCAACAACAGCGCACTTCATTGTTAAAACAATTTAACAATTAAAAACTATTAAAATGCAACAGACCCGAACGCTTTGACGATTCATTCGAAACTAAGATTTTTAGCCCCGCCCACTGTGACGTCATGACCTAATTGAAGGCGACTGACCTATTTGCCTTGCGCCACCTCCGCTTCTTTCTTTTACTCCGTGCCGCTAACATATTTATTTTATGCAATGCTTGATTCTGTTAACATAGCTGACGCTTGAAGTCACAAATGATAAACTAGGACCATCGAAGGAAACTAAATAAACAAGTTATTACTAATGACAAGAATAATAAAACCATGATCAGCAAGACGACCAGCCACCACAAGTAGCACCCGTTCACGAGCATAACGCAAAGATCAGCCATTACTCCCCTCGCCATATTTGAGGGAAGGAGGCAACCCGACCCCCGACGCTACCGCAAGCAGTGACATCTAAGGGAGCATGACGAACTTGCTGCCGGTTGCTCAAGTAGAATAATATGATCAATCGTCGAGGTCACTAGCTAACCACATATTGCAATCAACTCATTAGAAAACATTGAAATGGGTTGATTATGTCAATAATAAAACAAAATTAGATTAAACTGATTTGACTTATACAGCCCAATAAAAAAACAATTGTATAATGAGCTCATATAACCTATCAGTAATCTAATTCTGGAGAAAGAACATAAACATTGTCTTGAGTTAATCAGGGTGACCAACTATTCTTATCGTTTAAGTAGTCGTTGATGGAATAGTATGCCTTTGAACAAAGGTTGGATTTTACTTGAGCTTTAAATGCATTAAAAAGCAAATCTAGCAAAGAAGAGGGTAGCTTGTTATAAAAGGCTATAATAACCAAGCCCAACAAATGAGTTATGAACCTTATGAAGCCGGTGAAAGGGAGCACGTAGTTTGTCCTTATTTCTGGTGTTAACATTGTGAATATCACTGTTTTTAGTATACAAGTGTATATTTTGCCTAATATACAAGATGTTGGCAAAGATGAATTGTGATGCAACCGTGAGGATACCAATATCTTTAAAAAAATCTCTTAGAGAAACTCTAGCACCTAGCTGGTAAATTGCTCGAACAGCTCGTTTTTGAAAGACAAATATATTTTGTATATCAGCTGCTTTGCCCCACAGCAGAATACCGTAGGACATAATGCTGTGAAAATAACTAAAATATACTAAACGAGCTGTATCAACGTCAGTGTATTGTCTTACTTTCCTGACGACGTAGGCAGCCGAACTGAGCCTTCCTGCTAGGCTCGATATATGTGGTCCCCACTGAAGTTTGGCATCTACTGCTAATCCCAGAAAAACTGCTGAGCTCACAGTTTCAAGCACCTCTTTATCTAAGACGATGTTGGGTCCTAGATTTCTAACATTCGGTAAGGCGAAGTTTACACATTTTGGTTTTCTTGGCATTGAGAACTAGGTTATTTGACGTAAATCAATCCGCAACTATTGAGAGTGCACTGTTTACGTCGTCAAAATCTTGTCTATTCCTGTCTACTTTAAAAATAAGAGATTTATCATCAGCAAACGGTACAACGTCACAGATTCCCTTTAAATGGAATGGTAAATCATTGATATATACTAAGAACAAGAATGGGCCCAGTATTGAGCCTTGCGGTACACCTAACTGAACTGGTAGCCCGAAAGACTTCACACCATTAACATCTACACATTGGAACCTATTATGTAAATAACAATTTATTACGTTGAGAGCTTCTTTTTGGACACCGTAATGACGTAGTATACGCAAAAGCGTGTCATGGTGCACGCAATCAAAGGCTTTGGAAAGATCACAGAAAACTCCGATCGCGTTTTGCGAGCTCTCCCATGCGTTAAATATGTGTGTCAGCAAAGCAACACCCGCATCCGTAGTCGAACGACCTTTTGTAAAGCCATATTGTTCATTATGAAGGAGGCTATTTAAATTAAAATGTCTTAGCAACTGCTTGAGTATTAATTTTTCAAATATTTTGCTAAATGCAGGTAAGATGGAAATGGTCCTAAAATTGCCAACGTCGTTTTTATTACCTGACTAGCGACCCGCCCCGGCTTCACACGGGTGCAATGGAGAAACACTGATAATTTTAGAGCCATTTTTTCTCGTAAAAAGTATAGGATAAAAAATGGTTACTGTGGGTTATCCCTAAGAGATAGACATATACCATCGCGGACTTTTTTGTAGACCTTTTTAAGGTGTACAATACTGTAGTACATTATTTTGATCTATCTCGACGGGTTCAGCCAGCGTTTGCAATGTAAGCGCAAAAAAATGTGTTTATTTACGACATTACATTAGAAACCTCTAAAATTACCAGTGTTTCTCTACTATATTATGCCTGTATTATACATATAAACCTTTCTCTTGAATCACTCTATCTATTAAAAAAAACCGCATCAAAATCCGTTGCGCAGTTTTAAAGACCTAAGCATATATAGGGACAGACAGACAGGGAAGCGACTTTGTTTTATACTATGTAGTGATGATTTAAATAAAGGTATGACTTTACTACTCTTCATGAGATCAGGAAAAATTTCTAAATCAACACATAAAGCAACAGCTAGATAGGGGGCTACGATGTCTATTATATTACTTAAAAGTTTAATGGAGATGCCCCAGTAGTCACCGGTGTTTTTAGACTTAAGTAGGTTAATAGTACATTGTTCACCGAGAGGAGAAAGTGACCGATTACCGTCGAGGGTGTCGTTTGAAGCCCGAGCCGTAGGCGAGGGCTTTAAAACACCCGAGATCGGGAATCGCACTTTCTCTCGAGTGATACATAGTGCTTTATACTACACCTACGAGGAAAATAAAAAACGAAATCTTTATTTTACTTTCTACGAAAACTGAATCCTCAAACAACACACAAATTGGAAATGGCGCCAATGGCGTCTGCAATTTTCACATGTTCTTTTTTCAAATTGTTTATCCTGCCGCCGCAGGGTCGCACTGCCAGCCCGACACCATCCAACACACAGCTAGTGGCCAGTGTCATTTTGCGAACTTGGAGATAAAAACTCACTGTAAAAACTTTTTGGCTTTTGATATTTAGGTTACCGGCGCATAGTCTTACCCAAAATTAAAAAATAAAAACCACGTAAGAAATGGATTTTCATACACTTTTCTCTCCCGCTCAGATGCGTTTTCTCCCCGCATATTTGTTCGATATGCAATGACGTACTTTCTACCGTAAATTTGATAAAGTATCAAGGTACTTTCCAAGCAGGTGTAGTATAAAAACATTAACTACATCATGTGGGGTTACATGTTCGAAACTAAATAAACGACTACATTGAGGTACACTACTATGCAAAAGGTTTTCAGCTTTAGACGGGGACGAATTTAAGGAGCAAGTCGCAGTTATAGGTATGTGGGCAAAAAAATTCATTAAAAGCTTCAGCTACGTCAGCGGCTTTATTAACTAATTTACTATTGACCATAATCTCAAGTAGTTTTCTTGTTTAACCGATTTACCCGTTTCATTGTTAATAATTTTCCAAGTTGTTTTTACTTTATTATTAGAATTTTTAATAGCATCTCTTAAAAATACTGATTTAGCAAAAGCACTAATCTTTTTAAATAATTTTGAATAATTTTTGACATACTCTAGGAAAGGAGTGTCAAACCTGTATTTTTTCAAACCATATAACTCGTATAGTCTCGCTCTACTTTTATAAATACCCGGAGTAGCCCATTGGTTAAGGCCAATGGAGGATCCATTAATATTAACAGTTTTAGTCTTGAAAGTAGATTGGTACTCTTTTCGCACAACATCACTTATGAAGTTAATTTATATTATTTTCTAAGACCCATCGTTTTTCATAGGTTTGTAAAAATAATTTGATTAAAATGCTGATTTTGCAATTAGGCGTCAGATGTCTTTATCCATAGAAAAAAATCGGCTTTTGGAAAATTTTGTGTAAAAACCGGCCAAATGTGTCGGATCACTTTGCTTTCGGAGCTCGATACAGCAACGTTTTAACTTTCCGCCAAACAACCACCATTTTTAAACCTCATTTTTTTTTATTTATATGGTGTACATAATAAAGAGTATTCTATTCTATTTTATTCTATAAAACGCGATGTAGCGTCGAGTAATCTCTGAAACATGTGATATTGCTATCGCGACCGAAGACAGTGTCGCTAAGATGCTTATGCTTTTGTCCTTAGAGCTTAATTTTCATAGTATCAATTTTCCCGTATAATCAGAGAAGAGGCTGAAATGTTTTGAGCCTAGGGTATTCAAAATGCTGATAGAAATATATAAAAAAATATTTTAAAATTTAATCTCTCTATTTCAATGCACTTCTTACATTTTTTTAAAAGAGACAGCATTTAATTTGCAGAGCTCTTCTAATTCTCGCGGACGATGAACCACAGAAATCTATACCTACCACCTCAAATAGTCTTTTTGATGTAAGCCTGTCTTTAGGCAGATAGCCCATCAGTTGTTTAGCCGTTGCCGCCTTGAAACGTGCGCACTTCATAAAAAAAAAATAAAAAAAACTACTAATTTTCATGCCTTATAATTTCTGAATAAATATATCATTATTACTTGTGTACTAGCTTCTTAATCTCCCGATGGCCACTTATAAGCCAATAGTACTGAGATAGAGAACTTAATATCAAAATCAAAATCAAAATCAAAAGTCATTTATTCAAACTAGGCTGAGAATCAGCACTTTTCGAACGTCAAAATTACAAAAGACAGTCCCCAAAAACGCCCGCCCTTCACCACTTCCTAGTGCTTTCGCTGGGAAGAAGAAGTGGCGCAACAAACTCCCCAGCAGCACAGCTGTCTGTTCAGTTAGAAAATACTTGACTGAATACAATACAAGGTATGCAAAGCAATTAACATTACAAGACACAGAACGCTAAATTAAATTATTTGCCATATGTCAGCTAGCAACGCCAATATACCAAGAAATACAATAAAAAACTATACGTACTCAAGCAAAAATTAATAAATGGAAATTAAATAAAAGCCTCCAGGTATAAAGGGCGTGACCGCTAACATATTTATGCAATGCTGGGTTCTGTTTACATAGCTGTCGCTTGAAGTCACAAATGATAAACTAGGACCATCGAAGGAAACTAAATAAACAAGTTATTAATAATGATAACAATAATAAAACCATGGTCAGCAAGACGACCAGTCACCACAAGCAGCACCCGTTCACGAGCATAACGCAAAGATCAGCCATTACGCCCCTCGCCATATTTGAGGGAAGGAGACAACCCGACCCCCGACGCTACCGCAAGCAGTGACATCTAAGGGAGCATGACGAACTTGCTGCCAGTTGGGTCTATATATATACATATCAAGTTGGGTCCCGCATGCAAGAGGCGCAAATGTTCCCTTTCAATCAACAATGTTGTCACATGACATGACTTTGACACTCTCATTGGGTGCATCTTCTTGTATGAAATATTATTTGCGTTTTGTAAGCGGCCACCAACCGTATGTTTACCGTGGTATGTTTTCTTTGTCCAAAAATGGATGAAGATTTGATAGACCAGACTTCAAATCTTTCTTATTTAAAATTGAAACTATTTCCTGAGAAACATATTTTTTCTGGGTACATTTTATAATTACTAATAATGCTTTTTGTAGTTCCTTGGGAGTTAGGACTTCAAATCTTTCTTATTTCAAATTGAAACTATTTCCTGAGAAACATATTTTTTCTGGGTACATTTTATAATTACTAATAATGCTTTTTGTAGTTCCTTGGGAGTTAGTATACCTATGAGTCTATCATTTGAAATCAAAGAGTTGTTTTTAAATCTAAGTATGTATGCTATATACAGGGTTACTGGTAACTCGACGTATTCCTTGCAGGACATCATAGTAGGGTTAAAATGCAACAAATTAAGCCACCAAATGTTCTACCGAAGTTCAGTAGTTTTTGAGTTAGTAAGGGTTTTAGATTTTTTGTAAAAAATCCCAGATTAAATTATTTGAACCCAATTTGAAAATTATTCACGGGGCGGCTGTACTGAAATTGGAGTTATTATCATAGTTGACGCCGTAGCGGATCGTTTTTAATAATTAAAAGTTCAAAATGACTAAAACTTTGGTGAAGATCACTAATCAAACATTTTTTTTTTTGTAATTTTTGCTATTACTTCATACAAAATGTTGTCTTAGCACAAAAAAAAATACTACACCAGGTTCACAAATTATTAGTAAAATATCCTTGTCTTATCAGCTATCCAAAAAGGTATGAAAGATAATACAAAGTCTTGGACTGCATTATGAAAATCGTTTTTGATTTAGTACAAGAAGGTGTTTATTCGGAAAATCATATTAAACAATTTCGTGAAAATTATTATTATTTTTAATCAATATCAATTTGTGGTCTTTAATAACATGTATTTCACACGTCTTGTTCGAAGTGCTGCCCTCGGTTTCGAATACATGCTCTTATTCGCTTCCTCACTTCGGTTTTTGTGATTCTTGATGTGATTGTGGTCCTCATCTGGTCCACCGCATCTGTTATTCTCTCCCTTAGTTCTTCAATTGAATTTACGGGGGTCACATAAACTAGGTCTTTCATATGACCCCAGACGTAAAAGTCTAGCGGCGTCAGATCAGGGCTTCGTGCAGGCCACGGAATCGGCCCACCGCGCCCAATCCATCGGTTTGGATAGTTTTCATCCAGCAATTGTCGAATTGTGATGCGGAAGTGGGCTGGACATCCGTCATGTTGGTATATCATGTTTGCCCTTCTTTCTTCGGGTACATCCGTGAGCAGTGCTGCTAAATGATTTCTTAGGAAATCTTCATAAAGTTCCCCATTTAATGTTCGGGGTAAAATATGTGGGCCTATTAACTTATCGTCGATAATACCCATCCAAACATTAAGCGAGAACTTACGCTGCGATGCGGTTGGTTTCAGTTTCTTAGGGTTTCCTTCTCCCTTCGGTGCCCAGTAATGTAAATTGTGGTAATTTGTGATACCATCACGGTCAAAACATGACTCATCGGTCCACAGAATGTTTTTCAAAAAGTTTTCACTTGCGGCATCTGCATTTAGCATGAAACGACAAAATTCAAGCCGTCTCTGCGGATCTTCCTCTTCTAATGACTGCGCGGGTTGGTAGTGGTATGGATGTCGGCCTGACAAGTGAACTACAGACCAGACTTTCCAGTGTGACATACCAAGCTCACGCGCTACGATGTTTGTAGATATGTTGGGCTCGTCAATAAAACGTTGAAGAATCAGCTCCTCGTCCTCAGCCGTGTATCTCCGAGAACGACCAGTGTCAATTTGCCTGCTTCTTTGAACACTGCCAGTTTCAGATAATCGCCGATAAGTCGATCCGAAGACACTAACGTGGGGGAGTCGGCGGTTTGGAAAGCGCAGTTGATATGATCTTCGCGCCTCAGCAGCGTTACCGTCACAAAGTCCGTAACAGTACAATATGTCAGCGTATTCTTGATTAGAATATGCAGCCATAGTCAGCACTTATGAACGCACAGCACAACACAAGAGCAAGATATGGGGCAACAGTCAGGGATATAGCCAGATAACAAAACACGAACTTGCGCAACGTAGAGTTGTAACTAACTAACGCTGACGACCAGATTTTGTGAAGTCGCACCCTGTCTCGTACCGAGGGAACAATAGTGACCAATCATAAAGCTTGCCGAGTGTTTGGAATTCAAACGCAGGTAAAAACTACGAATAATACGACGGTCGATCTATTGTTCTAGAACAATAGGTCGACCGTCTCGCAATTTTACCTGCTCCCCATAAAACTTCTATCTTTCCCTGTCACACACGCAAAAGTATTGACAATCATACCTTTTTGGATAGCTGATAAGACAAGGATATTTTACTAATAATTTGTACACCTGGTGTAGTATTTTTTTTTGTGCTAAGACAACATTTTGTATGAAGTAATAGCAAAAATTACAAAAAAAAAAAATGTTTGATTAGTGATCTTCACCAAAGTTTTAGTCATTTTGAACTTTTAATTATTAAAAACGATCCGCTACGGCGTCAACTATGATAATAACTCCAATTTCAGTACAGCCGCCCCGTGAATAATTTTCAAATTGGCTTCAAATAATTTAATCTGGGATTTTTCACAAAAAATCTAAAACCCTAACTCAAAAACTACTGAACTTCGGTAGAACATTTGGTGGCTTAATTTGTTGCATTTTAACCCTACTATGATGTCCTGCAAGGAATACGTCGAGTTACCAGTAACCCTGTATAACTCTTTGTAATTAACCCATTAACCGCCGCAGTTGTATATAAGCAACTTATCATTTTTGGGCCCCTGGCACCACAGTTGTAAATTCGCAACTGAAGTCTACGAAGTGATTTTCTAGCGTATTTTTATTTACGTAGCAGCAATGTCATTATAATTATAAAGACTACCTTTGCCATTCAAGGAATTTCTTTCATTTTCCCTAAAATCTCTTATGCTAAGCGCCAAATTAACGGTGAAAAAAATGGATAAAACTCATCGCAAAATGCAGGTTTGACCTTAACCTGTACCGCCAGAGTTGTATAAATACAACAGTAGTGATGTAACATAAGTTTATTTATTGCTCATTAATGCCAACTTTAGTTTATTCAAATAACATGCAAATAAGTTAGGCATTCAGAATTAGAAAGTAATTCAATGCTTGTTGCTGTTTGATTCTATTTCTAACTATAACATCTAAAACTTCACATGATTTAAGGTAGATTCATATTACAATTGAAGTGACGGTTTTTACTAAATCGTATTTTAGTAACAACCCTAGCACTTTAATGTTTTCAAAGGAGTCCAGCGCCGGAGTTGTATATATGCAACCGCTTGTGACGTCATAAGCGAACTCATAATGATAATAGTGAGGGGACATCTGTTTTATTTGTTAAAAATTATTAATGAATTAGTGAGTAACTAATTTATTTCATTGGGTAGTAGGGTGGTCCTTATTCCTAAGAAAAAAAAATGTTTTCTTTAATTTCGCGGGGCACCACGTAATTTGATTATATACCATAAGAAAGTATTTCAGTATTTTTTTTGAATTTTTTAAATGACATTTAGGGGTCGCTACCAAGGTTTGAATTTTAAATAAAAACTCGAAATCTGTATTTGTTAGATTCTTTTATTTTTATAGTTAGGACATAAAAAATATTACAAAATTATTGTTGTTATTATAAATTAGGATATTATAAATGTATCTTAAAAATGAATGATTCAAATATCTACATATTTGAATCATTCATTTTTAAGATACAAGGGTTACGCAATTACGCATGCGCACAAACCAATTTTTAACGTATTATGATGTTAGTGCGCACGCGTACGTCTTATCTTTTTGATTGTGTGAACGGTCTGAATCTCGACGCGTAGGTACAGAAGAGAGGTCGAGAGGAGGAAGGGATAAAAAGCGATTGTCTATGCGAGTTTTACTTGCACGGAAAATGTGATATAAACACCTAAATGAAACATTAATGAAACCATCATTTAAGATGTTTTTCAATGCTTTTTGTAAAAATTTTGACAGCTGGTAGCGACCTCTAAATCTTAACAAAAAAAAAAACAAAAAAAACTTATTTCATATTTAGAAGTATATAATCAAATGAGAAAGTGCCCCGGGGATAATTTAAAAGTCGAAAAATAAGGACCACCCTATTGGGTAGTGTGGCTGTGTTTGAATAGCAAAATGTCGAGTGCAGAGGAATTAATAAGGATTTTAGGAGATTTCGAGGAAGATTGATCTTTTTTTGTTGAAAGTAAAAATTTACTACACATAATATTTTAAGTATTTACGTTTAGATGGCATAAAGCAAATATAATTGATGTTTAATTAAAATTTAAATAAGAAAATTAACACATACCTGCATTTGCCATTTCGGAGACTCGCAAAGCAATGTCCGTTTAAGCAGTGACAATTAAATGACCTGTCATTGACCATAAATTAAGTTTTTATTTTAAACAGGAAAACTTTTAAAACGTTCTACTACCCTTTGTCACACACAAATTGAACATATTCATAGTTTGAGTAATAAAATCGATAACCGGAAATAATTTCACTTGTCCCCGCACTATCTACGCTCTTGTTTATCTCTAATGTTAGCGCCGGGGTTGTATAAATGCAACAATAGGGATTCCAAAAACCGAATTTTGTGGAATTATGAACTGAACTCTATCTTGGCTTTGGTAGTGTCTATTTACATGGTTATAGGTTTTTGATGTGGGTAATTTTAATCTTATTATTGTTATGAGGGTAATGAATTAAAAAAAACATTAGATTTTCGTAAAAACGTGTAATTTTACCTTTAAAATCTTGTTTGCTGTAGGGATTGGTCCACATCACTATAGTTGACCTTGAAAATACGTGATTGGCGCTAGGGGCACATATTTTTACAGGATTGTCTGCCGGTTAAAAGGTTAATAAATAATAATAATAATAAATATATTCCACAACTTTCACACAATGCCATCTAGTCCCAAACTAAGCAGAGCTTGTGCTATGAGTACTTGACAACTGATAAATATACATATATATTTCTAAATACATACATATTATAGATGAATTACACCCAGACACCGAACAAATGATCGTGCTCATCACACAAACATTTGTCCTAATAATTTAATTTGTCATTTGTCTAATTTATTTAGATTAGAGGGGTTTTTGTTGAGATCAAGCAAATCTGACACAACATTGGTCGACAACAGATGGGTTTGCTACAGTAGATGCAGACACAGTTGCAGGTGGAACAGGCAATTTGCAATTAGATATATAGTCCACATTAGATAGCTCTGTGGGGCCATGCCACCATAGATTGATAAATTGCAATTTTTGTGGCTCAATTCCTCTAGAAAGCAGATCACGGGATTATCTGAAGAATGCACATATGACCACTCAGCTTCATTTGTGAAATCATTATTTATATTTATTTATTAAATCTTTATGCACAAGTAAAAAAAAAATACTGTACAAAGGCGGACTTAATGCCAGAGGCATTTTCTACCAGTCAACCTTAGGGTGGTGCAGATACAAAGTATGGTAGGTGCAACATACGGGATAGATAGCTAGGAAATGATAATGAATACATAGATAGATACATATATACATACATATAAACAAAATGAACTGTCAGGAGAAAAAATTATCGGTAGAGGAGAAAACGAATCCAGCAAATCAGCGCTGGGATGTGACGGCCAACTTCTGACGGATATGTTCACTTGCCTTCACTTTAAAAGATAACCGACTGGTTGTCGTCCTGATGTTCAGAGGGAGCGCATTCCTGGACAAAGAAGGAAGAATTAATGAAGCCAGAACGGTGAGAAGGACATCGTAGAAGACGATTGTTGGTGGAACGAAGATTTTTAGCATGGGCAG
Organism: Eremobia ochroleuca; assembly: GCA_949629135.1. Taxonomy (NCBI): domain Eukaryota; kingdom Metazoa; phylum Arthropoda; class Insecta; order Lepidoptera; family Noctuidae; genus Eremobia; species Eremobia ochroleuca. Next base: position 528,328 of record OX451401.1, on the reverse strand, counting down.
AGCATAAATATTGAATTTGGGAAGTCATGTAAGAAGGAGCAGTAGGTTTGTCGAGAATAGAGAACAACGTTGACAGAGCCCTTAACTCTCCGCTTTGGCGAATAGGTAACCATTTTAAAAGAAGCCAAGAAGCCGGTGCTCGGATGCATGGTCATATTTACGAAAATTGAAAACAAATCGAATGCAGTTATCGAGAAGACGGTCAAGTTTATTGAGGAGATCTGCATTCAGGTCATAGTAGCACACATCACCATAGTCAATTATGGGAAATATCAGAGGCTTTAAAAGTATTGCCTTTATGTGTGAAGGGAGAAGGTTTTTCAACCGATAGAGCGGCCGCAACGTTCCGGTGACTTTTTGAGTCATGTAAATTGCAGTGAAAAGTTTTGACATTGCCGCATAAAAGCCAACCTATGTAGGTTTGTTGTACGATGTCATCGCCTTGTATTATTCCTCCTAGCATGAGTTGCGAATAAATGTCTGCTCCAAATAGCAAATCCACCTGACGGTTGTTATGGAAGTCTGGGTCTGCTAGATGGATGTTCTGTATGTGGGACCACGATGGTTTTGGAAAATTCTTATTTGGCAGGTTCTTAATCAAGTTGTTCATAATGAAGACGGACGGTTGGAACTAGAAGTCGTTGTAAACAGAACAGCAAGTAATTGTTGTCATTCCTTTGCAGTGGTTTTCCTTCTGTCCGACTCCAAAGATGACTCCTTTGCAGCTCTCGCCTATGACACCGAGAAGTTGAGCGGCATGTTCCGTGATCAAAGATATCTGAGACCCTTGATCGATGAGGGCTCGCAACTTGATTTGGGTCCCATCAGCTGTTTCTATGTTTACTGCAGCGGTCGCTAGTAGTGTCTCCGCAGTATCATCATCCTTTGATACATGGGAATAATTTGTTTGTTTTTCCGTTTTGTTCTTAATACATGCATCGTGTGGCTATTAGTATGTATTATGTTGACCCGCGCAGTTCCGACATCGGTGAGCTGACGTACATATTTTTCAGTTATGACTGAACAGGCAATTTACGCAAAGGTTAAATTTTTTACTGTGCCAAGTTTTAAGTAATTCGACATTTCTAAAAACTTTGCACAATTGTACATGCCATGTTAGTCATCGCAAAGAGGGCATCGAAATGTTGACGCATGGAACGGTTTCGTAATCTTCTTGTTGCTAGTTGCTTGATTACTGCTGTATTGTTTTTTAGCGTACAAATAATTTTGATGATGACTCGATGATGTATTTGGTTTGTGATTGTAACCTTGTAAACTTCGCTTCGAAGAAATCTAACAGATCTTTCGGTATTGGGAGCTTTCGGCAATTCTTCAGCGAGTCACTGTACTCTGAATGTGTGTCTGCGTCTAATTTATGCGATAATATGTGTACAAGGATCCCAAGTGTCGATTTCATTCTATGCTGACGTCATGGATTTTCTCTATTTGGGCCACTGACTGTTGTTGCATGTTTGACAGATTGAAAAGCGTGTTGATGTGCGATGTGAAATTAAGCTTTTCATCATTATATCGGTAATTGAGGATATCCCAACACACGAGGTAGTTGTCTGAACGTATCTGTAGGTGTTGAATCAAGCGTTCCGCTTCTTCTTGCACCTTACTCTTCAGAAACTGCATCTTCTGAGGAGATGAAAGGGAATTGTTATTGTGTATTGCTTCCTTGAGAAGGTGTTTAAATGGGATCCACTGGTTGTAGTTGCCTTTGAAGACTGGTATCTCTAATGTCGGTGTTGTTTTCTCACGATGAGCGCCGGCCCGCATTTTGGTATTCAATGCCTTTTTCAGTTCCTGGAACTGGTCTTCATACCTAGTGTAGCGTTCTTCGTACTGTTACGGGGTGGGATGCTGGAGACTTTAAAAAAAAAAACACTTTTATTGAAAAACTGGTGCTTTAATTAGAAGGAAATTACAAGATTAGAAAAAGTGTCCACATCAGATTGCAAAACCGAACTAAACTGGTACATCGCCGGAAATGCTTACTACAACTCGTTATTGACGTCATACTTTAAATTGAAACCAAGTAAACAACTGATGCTAGCTCAGCAGTTTACTTACCATTGGCATCGCAACCTGATATATTATAAAGGTACACTATCATCTTTTCTCCGTCGGTTTCACACTCGTATCTCCCAGTGAAGGTTTTCAATTGCTGACCAGCGCGTTTGTAGTGTTTGCAGAGCGTCTTGAAATTCCCATTTTTCAGTTAGGAACTCCACGTGTATGTTCACGAACAAAACCCCAAAAATCACGGAGAATACACGAAGTCCTCGAATTACCAAATAACTTCTCCCGCTCTGGGCGGAGCGGGAGGGTGTGTCAGACTTACTGACTAAAACCCACCCGTGTTCCTTCAGTTGCCTGTGCCAAGGGCCACTCTTTCGAACAATCCGCGACCGCTGGCAGGCATCGGCCCTAGCGGACCCCGTCAGTTACTGCTGACATCTCTTTGAGGCGCGCGTGGAACACAACGCGCCGTCGACCCGGGCCTGGTCCTTACCGGACGGCGAACTGCCCATTGCTCGCCGCCCGCAAGCCCACGCCTACGGTGGCCGGGAGTCGGCTCTTGACTCCCGACGCCCAGGGCGTCTCCTGTGGCGACTAGGGGCGTGAGGGCGCAAAGATTGCCTCTCCCTCAAGCGTTCCGCCTCCTCCTTCGCAAGCATTACTGCTTCGCCGAAGGAGGTGACGGCTTCCCATGCACCCTCGCTCCGTACCATGGCCTGGACCAGGGCCGGACGCGAGAGATCGCCGCCGTGAGGACGCGGCGGTGCTCCGCCCAAGCCGGGCAGACCTCCACCGTGTCCTCCGGGCGATCCACACAATGGTGACACCCGGGCGTTTCCTCCCGCCTTATACGGAACAGGAACCTCCCGAAGCAGCCGTGTCCGGTGAGGACCTGCGTCAGGCGGAAGGTGAGGACGCCGTGGCGCATCTCTAACCACTCCTCAAAGAGGGGACTTACCGCCGCAATTGTGGCGTGCCCATACACCTACGACCTCAAATGGTCTTTTT
>OX451401.1:472869-525095 GCA_949629135.1 Eremobia ochroleuca | reverse complement strand
AAACAAGTGAACTGTTCATATGTAACCCAAATGACAAAGGTTACCGGTTACATAAGCACAAACGGTTTTGACACCCAAATTAACCGGTTAATTCCGTAAGTCTTAAATATTTTTCGTCTACTTTTTTAACACTTCCATCAAGTTATAGTGACATTAGTACATTTAGTACCCCAGAAAACATTAGGAAAAAAAATGTTTGATCTGAGGACGTCAAATACAACCGGAGAACTTAAATGGTGCGGGTAGATTCATGTTGCGACTTGCTTAGTTAGGGGGCGGGGGGTGTTTAACCGGTTAATTTTCACTTTCAACACCAAAATTCATGAAAAACCGGTTTCCCGCAAAAACCGGTAAAAACCGGTAAAGTGCAAACCTTAACCTAAATCGATTTCGGTTTGGGGTCAATGACCGTAACCGGTTAAGAATTTCAACCGGTTTCCGAGCCCTGGTCCATGGTACGCTGTCAGAAGAGCCTGACAGTTAACTTTCTTTGAGAGTTGAAAAAGAGCATATGCGGATTTGCTAAGTTTCTTACATAGTTCTTCAACATGAGGTTTCCATGTTAGTTGGTTATCAATTATAAGACCTAAGAACATAGCCTTATTTGTATTTTCAATATCACAGCCCTCGTAGGAAATGCTAACATTTGGGTTTTCCCGGCGTTGATGAAAATGCATAATTTTTGTTTTGCTCAGGTTTATAACCAAATTATTATTATCTAACCAATTAATAATGTCACTTAGGCAAGTATTAATGTCATTCTTATAATTATTTAAATTAGTATATTTTATTATAGCTGTACTGTCATCTGCAAAAAGAACCATTTTATTGGTTGTTGCTTTCGGGAGATCATTTATATATATCAAAAAAAGTGGCGGACCCAATACACTACCTTGTGGGACGCCATATTTTACATATCTTGGTTTTGAGATATATATGGTTTCAAATTTAGTCTTAGAGGACATCCTAGAAATTTCCGTGCATTGAACCCTATTACTCAGGTATGATTTTATTAACTTTAAGATGTTCCCTCTTATACCATAACTATTTAATTTTTGCAACAGAATCTTATGGTCTACGTAGTCAAAAGCCTTGGTCATGTCAGTGTAAATCGCACAGACTGGATTTTTTTTATCCACAGACGGCATGATGTTAGTTAGCAAGTCAAATATTGCCATATTTATCGTGGTGTTCTTACGGAAACCCTTTTGTTCTGGGCAAAATAATTTATACTTTTCGAAGTAAGCATATAAAGACTTATAGATTACCTTCTCGAAAATTTTAGAAATAATTGGAATTTTTGCAACTGGTCTATAATTCTTAAAGTCTGTTTTATCATCTTTTTTGTACAGGGGTTTTACTATTACTTTTTTGAGCTTGTTTGGGAAAATGCCATCGACTATGCACAAGTTAATTATATGAACTAATGGAGGTGCTACTAGTTCTTTGGTAAACTTCAATACTTTTGTGGAAACTCCATCGTATCCAACAGTATTTGTGTTTTTTAGGCTGCAAATTATTTGTATTATATCATCAATTGTTACAGGTTGCATGAACAATGAATTTAAAGTTTGATTGTTTATATTTGTATTATTTAATGTGATGTCAGTTTTAACATTATTCTCAACTGTGTCAATAAAGTAATCATTAAATTCGTTTGCAATGTCCACGGGGTCTGTAAATGTCAAATTATCTCTTTTTACGCATGCCACGGACTCCAATGGCAGACGAAATTTAGACTTATTTATAATTTGCCAGGTAGCTTTTGATTTATTTTGAGCGGTATTGATGTAATGATTATTTTGTGCTTTTTGTGTTAAGCTGATAATTTTCCTATAGAGTGTGGTGTAGTTTTTAAGGACTAATTTATTTTTTGAATCTGGATTTAATCGGTATGCCCAAAGTAACTGCCTTTGCTTGTTACTACATGTTTTTATTCCGCGTGATATCCATTTCGTTTTCTTGCTAGTTTTAATGGTTATAGTTTTTTCCGGAAAACATAATCTATATAGAAGTATGAAATCTTCCATGAAATCGTCAAAAGCTTCATTCGCATCCTTAGCTTCATATACTCGCTTAAAAGATAGAGAGCTGAGATGTCTTTTAAAAGTAATTAAGTTTTCCATACATGTGTCCTGCTTTTTTGTTTTCCAATATTTTAAATTGCAAGTTTTGCTTATTGGTACTTTAAGTATTTGAGATGTATGATCCGAAAGGATCAGATCTACAACTTCAGCTTTACATTCTTTCCTATAGTTATGAGCAAAATTGTCAATACAGGTTTGACTTTTTAACCTAGTAGGAGTACAAAGCGCTAGTTTTAAATTGTACTTCATAAGAAAGTACTCAAGTTCTAGTGTAATTTTGTTTCTTTTTAAAACATCAATATTAAAATCTCCACACAAGACGATTTTCTTATTTGAAGATAGACAGATTTTATTTAAAATATAATGCAATTTATCATAAAATATTTCGTAATTATATTTTGGGATTCTATAAATACAAACAATAATAATTTTATAAGCTATTATTTCTATAGCGCAGCATTCAAAGATGCCTGAAACTGATTGTTTTGCTATGTCCGATATTTCTGTAAACTGCAGTCCTACTCTTACAAAAATACCTGTTCCTCCTCTCTTTGTATTTCTAGAAAAGAAAGCAGCTGGACAAAAATTCGGAATGTGCACTAAATTCTCAAAACCTGTTTGCATGAAATGTTCTGTAACACAAAGAACATCTATTATAGTTCCCTTGTTAAATAATTCCACTAATTTTACAGTCAACGTATCAGATTTATTAATTAGACCAGCCATGTTTTGGTGTAAGATGTTAAGGTAGTTAACGAAAAAATTGAGGGCTTGACGGTTGTGAATTCGTCGAAAAATCGTGTTGCCTATTATTGATTTGAGAGTGGCAGTTCACTTCTGAGTGCATAGCATTCGGGTTGCATAGGCTAAGAATCAGGTCTTGTAAATCTGATATAACTACATTTAAACCACTGTTATTTAAGGTTCCATAGCGTTTGCTGTAAGTGTCATATTCATAGGATAGATTCAGATTTGAATCAAGTAAATATGCATAGTTACATGTGTTTATATCTAAGTAAATTAGGTTATTGAATGTCTCTACACGGCTGTTATACATTATGTTAGCATCTATCATATATTTAAACGTTGGTAAGCAAATTATAAAATTCGTATGATTCAATTCCATTAACTTTTCTCTAACCAACATGACTAGTTCCAAATAATTGTGTGTTTTTCGAAAGTCTTCCTCTCCAATGTAAATAACACAATAGTCTGAGTGCGTAAAGTTTTGCACTTTTCCTTCGATTTTGTGAAGAAGTTGCCGCAATCCGCACATGGGTTTTCTATAGTGACAGATTTCATAGTTACTTAGATTAGTTCTTTCGGCAATTGTATATAACCTGTTAGATGTTTCGCTGCTTATCAGGCATATTTTGTTTCTTATGGAAGGTTGTTCTAGAGTTGTCGCGGCTCGTATGTTTTGAGTTGAGTTAAATGAGCCTACGTTGCTGCTGGTGCTTTTAGTTACAGTTTTTTTCGTAGGTGACGAGTGGTCTTTTACAAGGGTCTGAATAGTCTGCGTTTGTTTCGTCTTCATATTTTTTCTAGGCGTTATTAATTTGGTCTTTTCTTTAATTTTTCCTGGACTGTTAACAAGTTTTTTATACATGTCGTTTTTTTTATTATATTCCTCATTTATTTTCTTTAAATTACTGTTTTCTAGTGATAGTAATTCAATTTCTTGAGCTGGAAACAAAAAACTCACTCACGAATAACTTACTCGGCTCCGCACCGCGACTGATATGGATTTGTTTCTACTCTAGAGGGCACACATTTACAATAATGATTTGCCTACGCAACGCGTTTAGTTTCTTAGGAATTTAAATGTCCACGGTTACCCGCTGTCCGGGGCTACCCGACCTTCCCCTATATTGTAGTGAACGCTATTATTTAATGAAGGTATTTTATTTTATTTTATTTTATTTATTTAGGAAAATAAACACTTACTCACTACAGTAATATACAAACAATTCATACAGAGTGAGCAAGTGTATAACCCACGACATTTTCCACGGATTATAAGAAAAAGCAATTTTTAATGTACGTAGTGCGATTGCAATTAATACTTATATAATATTATCGTAAATAATGTGCTAAAATATATAACTAAAACTAAATAGGCATGCAAATACAAATACAAAAAAGAGAAAGAAAGACAAAAGAAAGAAAGAAACATCATCATTATGTTGATAAAAACAAATCATTAAATTTGAATTTCTGAACCTGTTAAATAGGCCCAGGATATGTGAGAAACATCTACTACTAAAAATCACAATGAGGCCCTGACACTTGCAATATGGGGGCGCATTAGACCCAGAAAAAAATCAAGTTTCACCCGCGCCTTCTTGCCTACCCCTCTCATCAAACACGACGAAAACAGAACACAAACCCTTCCCGCCAGCAGAAACTTTTCGCCCAGCCTATTTTTGTGTTTGAATTTGAATCTTCTGTAGTAAGTATACGCAAAATAATCAGATGACGGCTCTATCTGTTCCGACGCTGGTAACAGATTCACGGACATACAAGTAATACATATAGCCTATCAATTTCCAATGCCAGATTCAAGGACAAACTTTACTATGTAGTAAAAAATATTTTGTCAGATTGGAAAGTAAACAGAGTTGAATGAACTAAATTCAAGAGACGGCCTGTAAATTTTCGATTCCGAATAAAATTACAAATGAACGAATTTCGGATATTTTACTGTATCTATTTGTGCTATGAGACCTTGCTTCGTGCCAAATTTCATGATTCTAGGTCAACGGGAATAATTAACCCTACAGCGCATAGTGTCCCACATATGGCTCATACCGAAAAATGTGTTATATTTTAAAAATCAATCCAAGTAGCGTGATCTAGTGTTGACAAGATTAACTATTATGTATTTGAGTTTCGAATTTGTTTATTTATTTATTCATGGAAGACTTACAGCTAAAAAAAAACTTAATTACAACGAAACTATAGTAGCAGGAAGCCAATTACAAGTCTTCACGTATATAAATAGACTGGAAAATAACTGAGCATACAACACCAATACGTAAAACATTGAGGTTATAAATTTGACTAAAACATCTGAGGGTCAATTTTTAGTACCATATATTTTGGATAGTTCTGTAGATAAACTTTTATTTATGTTTTCTTCAAATTGGTAGGTACTTTGAATACGATTAACGAGCGGCGTATAATAATCGCAAAAAAAATGATAAAATTAAAAAAATTGAATTTTCAGTGTCGAAATAATTAGTAGAGGTATGTTCATGTTCATATTTGTCATTTTACTTGTAATCTTGTAATTTCATTGATACTACGTAACACATATTAACATTATAATGCATGATGTGCCATGCACAAAAACATACGTTTCTATTGAGTTATGATTTTTCTAAATATTTTTTCGAGAAATGGCATCATATTTGCAGGCTAATGTATCTTCTTTAAGCCGATAAGAAAAATCATGCACTGTAGGGTTAAAACCCATAAGGTACACGCTTAGGGTTTTAATTTATTTGCGAATGTCAAAATATGCGGCATGAATGGCAATTTATGCCAGCTTCTAAGTCAACATCTTAGAGGCTTGATATTTACAGCTCTAAGGAACCACAGATCTAAGTATTTGATATCAATTTCAAATTGATCCCCCACGCATTCCGGAGAAAAGACAGATAGACAACGAAGTGATCCAATAAGGGTTTCGAGTTTTCCTTTTGAGAGACGGAACCCTAAAAAGCAAAAGCACTTCTATCAAAGTATTATACTACATACTCCTGATCATGAGACCCCTCCGTGCCTCGGAAAGCACGTTAAGCCGTTGGTCCCGGCTGTCATTCGTGGATCTTTGACAGTCGTTACGGGTAGTCAGAAGCCCGAAAGTCTGACAACCAGTTTTACCAAGGAGTATCGTATTACCCAGTAACTGGATTGTGGAGGTCAGATAGGCAGTCGCTCCATGTAAAATACTGGTATTCAGCTGCATCCGGTTAGACTGGAAGCCGACCCCAACATATTTGGGAAAAGGCTAGGCAGATGATGACTCCTGATCATGAATCATGATGAAAATAAACTCAATTTTTTTTTTAACGATATAAAGATCAATATAATAGCATCACTTACGCTTTTTTTTACTTTGAGCTAATGAAATCAAGCCTTTTTAGAATGACGACGTCATAGTGGTCATATTAAGGACGAACATGATTGAACAAATCTATCAAAAATCTTAGAAAAGTTGCACCGCAGTGATCAGCAACCCTAGGTCTCGTAATAGTTTCTCAAATTACAATATTTAAACGGAATAATATGATATTGTAATTTGAGAAACTATTACGAGACCTAGGGTTGCTGATCACTGCGGTGTTGGCCATTCCCTTTACTTTCAATGAAATTCTTCAGTACGTAAAACATCTGTTTATGTTGCATATACTTACTATACGCTAAGCTTGAACTCGAATCTAAGAATCATGTCTTAGTCATGTTTTGGAACTAGAAACTCAATGCTGGCGTAACATAGTTGAAATTCAAATGTAACCAAATTTAATTTAGGACCTTATACATACATGTTGGACATCACGACGTCTTGGTGGAAGAGATTTCTTATGAAATAAGCATCACCTTTGTACCTATTTTTCTGTTCTGTTTTTCTTGTCTGTTTATATATGTGTGTACAGTGGCCTCCAAAAGTCCATAGGCATTCTCACAAAGCATTAGCTTGACGTTTGGTTTGACTTACGACCTTCTATTTTCAAGAATAGACACATGTATCATCATTGTCGTTAACAAGTGATTGTACTTCATAATTTCAACATAAATACACAAGTCAAGGTGGCCTAGCGGCTAAGTGCCTGCAGATAGATCCGCGCATCAGTGAGCCGTGAGTTCGAATCTCACGCCGAATAAGTGGACTATTTGCAAGTTTTTACTCGATTGGAAGAAATGGGACAGAAATATAATATTCTTTATCTTGTTCGCTTTGTTCACACATTTTGTAAAGTTAAAAAGGTAGATCGTAAAAAACTTAATAAAGAATTTAGATTTCTGTGAGGTAGACATGAGTTTTATGAATATTTAACCGTTGTCGTTTTAGTTGTAGTTGTTGGTTAGTGACGTGTGGTATAGATAGCGGTATTGATTATTCTCAAAATGCAGGCAAATATTAATATTGAGTCGAGGGCGACGATTATTGGGCTGCATAAAAGTGGTCTTAATAGAACACAAATATCTAATGAAACCGGACTGAATGTGAGTATTAATATTAATGAATTGTAACTTAAACTTTTATTTGAAAATACCTATTATTTGTTGACAATGGATGATTCTTTTTATTGATTTTTAAGTCCATCATGAGGCCTAAAAGATAAATAATTAGTGTTTCAAAGTTGTAATATTTTAATAGGTATTAAATAAATATTATTATATTATATTAAAATGAAGTCACTTTAGTATTTTGTTACAGCTGCCTAATTTCACTTTTTTTTTGTTTTAGTGGAATACTGTAAGTCTCTGGATCAAAAGATACGAGGAAGAGAAAGGCCGAAGTGGAAGGCCGGCGCTTATTAGCGAGGCACAGCGACGACATATGGTGGGCGAGCATGAATTTAATGGATTCACACCAACGAGACACTTTGCTGAACTATTCGACACCTCATCGCGAACTCGTCGCCGTGCCCTCCACGCTGAAGGCTTGCATAGAAGACGAGCTAAGAAGCCCTTGTTGACAGAACGACATAAACAAGAACGATTACGTTTCGCACGGAATTATTTAGATTTTGACTGGACTACCATATTTTCAGATCAAAAGACATTTAAATCCAGTCATAAGGGTAGGCTTCATTTATGGCGCAAGGATAACACTCGCTGGTGTGATAAAAACGTATGCCCTAATACAGAGTCAGGTCGAATGAGTGCAGCAGGGCCAGGAGAACTAGCTTTTATGTAGTTATACAAAATATTAATATCTAAATGTTTTGGTTTTTATAATTAGACGGTGTAACTAATTATTTAGTAATATTAGCATAGGTATCCGTCATTATTTAATGACCTTAAACAATTGAGGTTTAGTTTCAATCTTCTTTTCGTCAAGGAAATGAAAAATTAAGCTATTACCTCAATACATTTATTGTGACGTTACATTAAAAAAAAACATGTTTATAAAGTCTAAATCATATATTACTTTTCAATAAACTTTACTGAATACCGATACCTCTAATAAGTGGGTACCTATCAACAATTATATTTGTGTTATTAGAACATCCTTTCCTTGTTATGTTATTATGAATTGACTAAGTGGGTATACAACAAAAAATCTTATGAACGGTTACAAGAGAACTTCTTTTATCTAAGTAGGAATGTGACGTCACAATTATTGTCATCAAAATTGTTAATTTTATAAATAAATAAAACGAATAAACATTTTTGTTATGATTTAGCACGACTATTTTAGTTCCACCTTCCAAAACCGAAAAAATAAATTAAATATCACATAAATACTTAAATAATAATACAATAACTAATATTTGCTTCTTATAGAAATTATAATAAGCATGAATACATTATAAATAAACATAAACCTAATAAGTTTTTACTTAACATTATTATGGTTTCAAAGAAACAAAAAAACGGCTACCTAACAATAATAATTTAGATTCGAACTCAGACCTCATTGATCGTGAACCTGTTGCTTAGTGCAAATAGCTAGCAGCACATATTAGATGCTTGCGAATTTTAGCAATGCTATGGTAAGAATAGACGCGTATTGTAAATGCAACAGAAATATCATGCTATTTTGTCTATTACGACGACAGTTCATTAGTGTGTGTTATCTGCGGAATGTTGAGACATCACTCGCACACGCACTGACTGTATCGCGCTCGTACTGTTCATGGCAATGTGAGCTTTAGCGTGCTTAAGGACTTCTGAGTGCTCACTGTACATAAATGGTAAATAAATAAATAAAAAATTATAATGTCATATCGTGCATTTTGCTTTGCAGGATCGTGCAAAGTCAATAAATTAGCTACAGTGATACTCAATTAAAAAATAATATTGGTATGGTGGATTTTGCACTGTATTATGCAAAGTCAAATGGTATGTGTCATGGAAACCTTTCCAGCGCGAAGCGCGAGTAGGACAAAATCCCCGACGAAAAAATTTGTGGAAAAAGAGGTCAAGTTCGGTACAAAACAAGTAGGTACGGGATTGTCGGATTTACTGATACAAAAATTGGCATCTATGTGAATGGGTGCCAAAGTAAATCGAAAGTTCATTGGGTTCATCTTTTGTAAGTGTTGAAACTTTAGCTTTGAAAACTTGCCAAGCTACAATATGAACTTCAGACTTTCTTTCAACTCTATAGAACTTAGCACCCATTTAGATCTCAACTCTTTTATCGGCGAAGCCGACCATCCCACACATTGTGATCCGTTACAACCTTTACTCATCCCCACCATAAAAAGAAGGCTAGTTATGAGAACACTATACGTATGAAATATTTCATATGCTCACCGTTTCGTACTTTGTCACCGTTTCGCTCTGGGCGGAGCGGGAGGGCGGGTCAGACTTTTACTGACTAAAACCCACCTGTGTTCCTTCAGTTGCCTGTGCCAAGGGCCACGGTAACTCTTTCGAACAACCCGCGACCCTGGCAAGCATCGGCCCCAGTGGACCCCGTCAGCTACTGCTGACATCTCTTTGAGGCTTGGTGCATAATCAATTAATCACAAACAGACCTTATTAGGATCATACCAAAATTCTTTAGTCATACATATTAGCAGTCATTTTAGAACTAATTTCATAACCATAACAATTAGGATCATTCATTGATGGTTTTGTCTGTAATAAACCTGTGAGAGATTCAGTAGACAGCGTATTTCGCTGTTTTGTTTTCATTAGATTAATATGTGAGAATATGCGCTCAACATTGGCTGAGGAATGGACCGTGATAAAATGGTAAAGACGAAAAGAGAGCAATGGAAACACTTGAGTGCCACCGCCACGTTTTACTAAACTGACGCTTTCGCAAAATTGTTCTATATCACCAGATTTTTTTTTGACTTGTTCACAGTTTCTTAAAACACGCTACTCTATATCGATTTATTGTTAGTCTTTGTTGTCAAAAATATTGGGAAAAAGTCTAACCACCGAAATTATCAAGCAGTTTTGCCATTTTTCACATTAGCTAGTTCAACTATATCTAGACCTTTTAATGGATTATTAGTCACAGGAAATCGTGAAATTATTTGTTTGCATGCTTCGACATAAAAATCTAAGCATCTGAGTTCAAACAAATTTACTTGATCCGAGCTTAGATCTGTATTAATAAGTAATGTATTTGACGCCGCAGCGCCGTAGTACGCGGCATCGTTTTCTAAAAAATGTCTTGGATTTTCGAAGTCCACATTTTCAATAGGAGTACTTGATAAATATTCTCTTTTTAAAATTGGTAAATAATCGGAAAAACCTTCTATTCTCAAAAATCGTGAGAAATTGTTTACATTTCGATATTTCGGTAGAACCGGTCTCAAATCGGTAGAAATACTGAAGAATCGGTAGGTTCGAAACCACTGGAAAATATGTTTGAAATTCCCGCAACGTGCGATGGAAGATGACTTCTTCCACGAACTAAAAACGTCTTAAATGTCATAATCTTGTCGTCGAAATAAAATCACAAATAAAAGGAATAATACAAATGCTTGCACAATTTTTGTCGCCTTGTATTAATTAATACATTAATTACACTACTTTACAAAAAAAAAAGAAGGTTTTACCCAAAGATAATTCATACTGTATGTGTTTCCTACCTAGCCTCTTACTACAAAAATATATGTCTCATATTTTATCACGTCAAGTTTTTTTAATATACATTAAGTTATAGCTATTTTGCTAGTCGTGCCTGGCTTTAAACATTTTTGTTTTAAAAGGTCCTCAAGACAATGTAAATTATGTCCAAATAACTTTTGCTATGTTTGTGGTCAAAATATTCTGTCAAAGAAGAAGAGAGCAATCACTGAAGCCGTAAAACGAGCCTAGTTTCAATATTTCAAATCTCGGTAACAAATCTAGATAAAAAATAGATTCGTGGAGTAGTATCACTACATAGTATAAAATAAAGTCACTTCCCGCTGTCTGTCCCTATGTATGCTTAGATCTTTAAAACTACGCAACGGATTTTGATGCGGTTTTTTTTTAATAGATAGAGTAATTCAAGAGGAAGGTTTATATGTATAATACATGCATAATATAGTAGAGAAACACTGATCATTTTAGAGGTTTCTAATGTGATGTCGTAAATAAACACATTTTTTTGCGCTTACATTGCAAACGCTTGCTTAACCCTACGAGATAAATCATAATAATGTACTACAGTATTGTACACCTTAAAAAGGTCTACAAAAAAATCCTTGATGGCATATGTCTATCTCTTAGGGATAACCCACAATAACCATTTTTTATCCCATACTTTTTAAGAGAAATAATGGCTCTAAAATTATCAGTGTTTCCCTACTATATTATGCATGTATTACATACATATAAACTTTCCTCTTGAATCACTCTATCTATTAAAAAAAACCGCATCAAAATCCGTTGCGCAGTTTTAAAGTTCTAAGCATGCATAGAGACAGACAGACAGCGGGAAGCGACTTTGTTTTATACTATGTAGTGATAGTGATCAGCATTGCACCCGTGCGAAGCCGGGGCGGGTCGCTAGTGTGATAATATTGTAGGACTATATTATTGAACTGGGCCGCAGGAAAAAAAACACTTGCAATTTGGCGTTCCAATGTTATGGATAGAATTAATAAATCACGCTACTGACTGTTACTTCAGCCATACTTATGCAATAGCTAGGAAATACATATTAAAAAAGATTGACTGATCCAGAAAATGTTATTCTACCGTCGCTTCATATCAAACAGGATTAATGAAAAAAAAATTGTCAAAGCACTTGACAAAGATGGACCTGCTTTTAAATATCCTCTATTTTATTAGTATCTTTCTGATGCAAAAATCAAAGAAAGGAATTTTAGAAAGATTTACTGGTCACCTACCCAGTGTTGAAAAAGATGCATCATATTCATATAATGCGGTAGTGGAAATTTTTTTGAGCTAAAATCAGAGGATTTAAAAAAAATTGTTTCCAATTTATTGAGGAATTATCACAGAATGGGTAACGATTTTTAACGGCATGTTCACCACATGTCGTTAAAAATCGTTTCTGATCACAACTGGATTTTTTTCCTGAGAACCTGGGAAGCGTAAGTGATGAACATGTTGAATGTTTCCATCAAGACTTGAAGACTTACTAAGAGAGGTACAAAGGTTTTTGGAATAAAAATATGTTAGCCGATTACTGCTGGTCTGTATTAAGAGAAACTGACGCTAATCAGTACTTAGTAGGTTTTTTAAATCGTACTTTTAGAGAATAATAATTAATATATGGAATAGTGATTGTACACTACCGCTCAAAAGTATTTGGCCACCTGCATTTTGTTTAAGTTACAAACAATACATATAAAAAATAATAATTTATTAGGTTTAATTGTTTGTATATCACCGCAAATAACTTATCTACGGTAAAATCGTAAACAGCTTATTGTTATTTGCCGACTTTTGGTCATAAAACTAAAATAGTGCTTAGTGTCGGAATTTCTTCGAAGTTAGTCTTTGAAGTCGCAGTTTTATTTTGATTTAGTAATTGAGAAATAAATATAACTAAAATGTAGAATAACTACTACAAAGATTTTTACGTTAGTTATCTGATGTCGTTTGACCAGAAAACACGCTCTCCGTAGCTCAGTACTTAAAGTCTAATAATCTTTTCTTGTTTTTCACTTCTGAGTTTTATTTTTTAAAGATAATTACTAAAACTAAGAAATATTCCCAAGAGATCAGGGGTATAATAATCGGCCTTCATAAATCCGGTAAAAGTAATCGTGAGATTTCAAGACTGCAGAAGATACCAAGACAAACTGTTGACTACATCGTTAAGAAATTTGCGACTGAAGGAACAATTTGCAACAAACGTCGTTCAGACAGACCGCGAGCCACAACTTCTAGTGATGATTTGAGTATAGTTATTAAAAGCAAACGGAATAGACGATTAACTGCACCGGAAATAGCAGCAGAGTTTGATGTGGATCGTGATAAACCAGTCAGTGTATCCACAGTCAAAAGAAGACTCCGTGACGCAAGACTTAAGGGATGCATAGCGGTCTCAAAACAACTTCTTAAAACTATTAACAAAAAGAGGAGACTTAATTGGGTTAGAGAACACAAGAATTGGACAACAGCATATTGGGAAAAGGACCTCTGGACGGACGAATAAAATTTGAAATTTTTGGATACAAACGAAGAGTTTTCGTACGGCGGCAGTCAAACAAAAGGGTGAATGATGCTTGTACTGTGGCTTCAGTTAAACACGGCGGAGGGCCTGTGATGATTTGGGGCTGTTTTGGTGGCTCCTCTGTTAGAGATCTTGTGCGAATACAAGGAATCTTAAAAAATAAAGTTACAAAAAGATGTTGGAGACTAGCGTAGTGCCTTCTGGAACCCATTTAATTGGTCCAGGATTTATATTTCAACGGGATAATGATCAGAAACACACGTCAAGACTATGCAAGGAGTTTTTAAAAGGAAAAGAACAACAACGTGTTGAAACTCATGATAATGCCTCTACAGTCCCCAGGCTTGAACCCGGTAGAACTATTGTGGGATCAGTTGGATAGACAGGTGCGGAAACGTTGTCCTACATCTCAGGAAGACCTGTGGAGGAAACTGCAAGACGAAGGGCAGAAGATAACCAAGACAACATTGGAAAAATTAGTAGCTAGGTTGCCGAAGCTTTGTGAGGCTGTCATAAAAAATAAAGGTGGACACATAGATGAGTCCAAAATTTAAAAACTGTATTATTTTTATGTCTAAAGATTGCTAATAAACCGTTAAAATAAATATGAAGTAGTTTCATTCAATCAAACTTTTACAAAATGTATTTTACTAGGTGGCCAAATACTTTTGAGCGGTATGTTTTTATTGTAGCTTCTATTTACACTTTATCCGAAATAAATTCAAAATGTGATTCAGATTAAAAAATATGCAACAGTTCATTAAAAATTCAATCGATTGATTGTAATCGATTGGGCATCCCTAATCTTTTTCGGCATGACATGACGTTTGGCAAAGATGGCGGCGATTAACGTTATTAGTCACGTAAAATAATTTATAATTTTCATTTTGGCATGCAGCTAGTCCGTGTTACAAAAGTATTAGCAAGTAATATATTAAAATATGCAATTAATTATCGTGTATGTCCGATACTTGTGTTGCACAGGGCGATTCTGGACAATTTCCTTTTTATCCTAGTAGTCATATCAATCAATCAATAAAATCATTTATTTGCAACGAATGTAGGTACATTAAAATAAAGGTGAAGTAGATAGGAGTGAGCCATGTACATTCTGCCTGGAAATTTATAAAACGTGTGAAGCAGCTATCTAAAATTAAGATTAAAAATTAAAAGGTCACAGTTGGAATTGTTAAAATTATACAAACATTAATTATAATTAATATTGAAAAATGTCAAATTAAAATGTTACTTTAGAATTAAATTAAAAATAAATGTATATCAGGTTAAAATAATATTAATTATTTATTTTACACATCGCTGATTAAAAAGTTTTGTCCATTCAAAATTCATTAATAGAATAATAACATTTGTCTATTAGGGAGGCCACTAATTTCTTTTTAAAGTTTTTAATTGTATAATTTTTCATTACATCTGGCAGTTTATTGTTTGTAGGACCCATACAAATAACACTTTTCCTCAATAACGCTGTGTTACAGGATTCGATGTGTAATAAATTTTTGTAAAGATTTCTGACAGGTCGTTTTCTAGTTTCTGACATCGTGGGAAATAGGTTTTTATTAGTCTTTACAAACATGGCCATTTCCAAAATATACAATGGCGGAAATGTAAGCACTCTTAAAGACTTAAACTTTGGTTCGCAACTGTCTGTGGTCTTCAAACCACACATCGCTCTAATGCAACGTTTTTGCGCCTTGAATATGTATTCCCTTGAGCTCTAATTGCCCCAGAACATAATACCGAATCTTAGAACTGATGCAACCTGATGCAAATAAGATTGCTTGAAAGCAATCTTAGTTTTACTCAACTCATATAGCATAATTATAATAAATAATAATTTTGTTAATTGTAGACTTTCGAACAAATAAATATTCAAGATCTTATTTCCCATAAAACAGGGTTTTTGTTTCAGCCGGTACTTTAGTTTTTGGGTACGAACTGGCCTTTAAACTTCGTTTTATCTTTTAGTATGGCATTTAGAACAACGGATGATACGTCAAATTTTAATAAAAATACTTGATCTACATATTTTGTATGAATCTATGACGTTGACTATAAATATAGCCGAAAATATTGGGCTCTCAGTTCAGACGTTTTAAAAAAAAATCTACTTTCATTGTCTTTTCGTTACCAATAACTATACGCCTATAAAATGTATGTACCATTGCTTCAAGTTTTTACTATTTTTAACTAATTTCCCTATAAGTCTTAATTTGTTTCGCAAAGATTAAAAAAATAAATAGTTTATAAAAACAAAAAAAAAAAGTAAAATAAAATACAGTTTAAAAAAACACGCTGTAATAGCGAATCGAACTAACAATCAGAAAATAACTTTTAATTTAAAATTCTAAAATAAAAATAAAGTTATGAAAAGAAAATTAATTTCATTGTAAAAAAGCATAGGGTGCTTTTTATCATATTTCTATACTAACTCTACGTTTACAAATAACTACTAATTATATAGGGTGACTGGTAATTAGTGACCGATACTTAAACACATGATTCTACTCATCATTACAAACAACTTTTACTATCGGACCCAATCCGAAATCGCGAAAAAAAATCAGCTGTTCCCTACATTTTGACGACTCGTACGAACATAAATGTAGGGAACAGCTGATTTTTTTTTCGCGATTTCGGATTTGGTCCAAACTAATTACTAGTCACCTATTTATAACAATCAATATCGAGCATACCACGCTTTTTTACAATGATATTAATTTTTTTTTCATAACTTTATTTTAAAATTTTAAATGAAAAGTTTTTTCTGATTTTTAGTTCGATTTGCTAATGAAGCGTGTTTTTTTAAACTATATTTTTTTGTTTTTTTTAAACTATTTTTTTTTTCTACTTTTTATCAAAATATTGTATTGTTCCCGGTCGTTGATAAGTCTACAACGTTTAAAGTAAATCTGATCGATTAAAGTGGGGCAACATCGAGCCCAAACGAGTCAGTTACATACAAACAAACAAACATACAGGTTGTAATGACCGGGGTTCCAAGTGAACTGATTAAAGAAAGAAAAACGGGCAGTATGAAAAACTTTACTTAACTAATGGTTCCAACTTCTTTACAATCTAAGTACTAATATTTTAATTACTAAACAATGTAAATCAAATAAAAGTGAATGACGCAAACATAAAACCAATTATACAAAAAAAAAAAAAAAAAAACTTAAAACAAAATATCTTGATCTTGCAAAAAAGGAATTCTGAAGCTGGGATCGAACCCGATGACAAGTTATCTTATTCGAGGCACTACGCCCCCAGATCAGCTGGTTCCTTGTTTACAGTGGCGAATATGCGATCACTGCTTAGGTCTGAACGATGAGGGCGTTACCGCAAGCTGACGACAAAATGAGAACAGTCAGCCTTGCAGTCTCCAATTATCCCACCTACACTTTGTTAAATAGACGCAATCTGCATTACTTGCACACTAATTCACAATATTGCACCAATGACAGTAGGTACGTATATTTATTATGTAGTACTTAGGTACTTAATTTCCAAATAATGATGGCTTTAATTTACAGAAATTATGCAAATAATTACGGAGCAACCGTTACTTTTCTGTCTTCCACACATTGAAATCACTCATTATTTTTCCGCTACCATCACTTGTCCGTTGACAAATAATGTTATTAAGATTATTGTGGCGAGTCTAGAAACGCCATCTAGTATTGGACTCAACAACTAAACTATCGATCACTACAAGGTGAAATTAATAAAAGCGTGTTAAAAATGGACCCTCAGTCCAGATGCACACTAACTCTGTTACTGGGAATAATTAAACCTTTATAACTGTGAATGCATTTGTTAGATTTTTCGATTTGTACTTCTATAATTGGGACTTCGTATTTCAATAGCTTCTCTATGAATGAAAAACGGGCCATTTCGACCTGTTTTAGCAGGGTCCTCTGTAAATAAGACATCTGTCGTGTTTTTTTCTGTTCTGTGTGTGCATTAGTCATTTAGTAAGATTTTTTCTAGTATGCGTGTAATGTATGGGGTGTGGCTGTGCTTTTAAAAAAAGAATCATACAAACAAACAACATCATACACTAACATAATATTGGCGTGTGGCGATCAGTCGGAGCCGGCGCCGGGCGCCAGCGCGGAGGCGCTGGAGCGCGAGGCGCGGCGCGCGATGGGCGCGGCGCCCGACGAGGCGCAGTTCAGTGTGGAGCACGCGCTGCCCGAGCAGCCGTGTCTGTGGGCCGACAAGTACCGCCCCCGGAAGCCACGATACTTCAACAGGTAACATTTCGTCTCTCATAACATGTGCGAGAGCGAAGGCTACACATCATAAGTCTGTTACCCTTATCCCAATTTATTTGGGGTCGGCGTAACATATTTTCTCCCATACTTCTCTATTAGTCATCTCGGTAGTCACTTCCTTTCCTGCCATATCATCTCTCACATAGAAAATCACACTACTGTGTGTAAATTGGTAAATAAATATTGACACCACTTGTTTCTGTGAAGTTTCACCGACTAACTGAACAAGCACATCTACTAGTAGACAACTAAATAAGCGACATACACCTTTATTTGATGTTCGGCGCCCCTCGCGCACAGGGTGCACACGGGCTTCGAGTGGAACAAGTACAACCAGACGCACTACGACATGGACAACCCGCCGCCCAAGATCGTGCAGGGCTACAAGTTCAACATCTTCTACCCGGACCTCATCGACAAGAACGCCACGCCCGAGTTCTCCCTGGTCAGTACTGTACTTACTTACTACTCTACTATACGATTGTGTTTGTGTGTAAGCCAAGCGTACCAGGCCTACCACGAACGCACTCCTATATTCTTAATTTAAGAATATCAGATAGTTATCAAGTTTTAGAAAAACTAACTCACTGTCATACTACACAAAGTTTAAAATCCATTGCAACCAATATTTGTTTATTACAAATGGTTACTCTATAGTGAAACTAGACTTCATAACCATAAAATAAACGATAGTGGACTAAGTGGCGAGTGAAAGTAAATGACCTAGGATTGTACATCCAAGTTGATATTACATTTTCAGTCTGTTTCTAGTTTCAACTGCGTATTGATTGTCGTAAAAATCTGAATCTGTTAATTACACTTTGTTTAATGTCATTGTTGCTGTTTTCAGAAAGCGTGTCCCGAGAACCCCGACTTCGCCGTGCTGCGCTTCCACGCGGGCCCGCCCTACGAGGACATCGCGTTCAAGATCGTGAACCGCGAATGGGAGTACTCCTACAAGCGCGGCTTCCGCTGCCACTTCCACAACAACATCTTCCAGCTGTGGTTCCACTTCAAGAGATACCGATACCGCCGCTAGCTGCGACGCGACTCGCTTCTCACCATTCAACTTATATTTATCTATTGACAATACCGACGTTAAATAAAGAATCGTTCACCTAAAATGCATTATTTATTACTCATTTTGAAATTCAAATTGGCTGTAACGAAACAGTAAAACTAACTCATAATTATAAAATTCGACTGTTGGCTAAGGGATCAATGATAAACGGCATTATGACGGGACCAACTCTTGTAACTGAAACATTCTACCACGTATATTTAGTACCCATTTAGTAGTACTATTTTGTACCTGCAGTGAAAGGACGTGGGTCGATAAGGTCCATTTTTCGCCTATCACACAGTCGAAAAAAAAAAGTTTCGGTTTCCGACTATTTTAAACGCATTTGTATAGTTGAAGATATGTTTTTTTATGCTATGAGATTTACGTGATAAATATTGCAGTAAGTTATAGAAATTATTGTCCAAAGATCTATCTTTGGACAATATTTATTTTGGATTCGCTTACGAGACGCGAGACTAAGCGGACGTGTGTTTTGTATTGATTATAATGAAATAAGCAAATACGACAAATCAATTATTATATAATATAATTATTTGCGCCGTCAGTACAAAAGTAAAGTGTGTCGCGTGTGACTTGTAGGTTTTTACAGACTTTTATGTGCAAGATGAACTAAATATTTTTATAAACAATAAATAAAGTGTTTCTGGTAGTATGTCTAATCCAGGATCGAGCCCGTTTGGTCGTAGCCAATTACTACGGCGAAGTCCTCCACCGACGCCAAACGAACCATTACCCCCGAGTGACCCAAATCCACCAGCACCCACGGAGAATGAATTGCCGATCGAAGTCATTAGTACGCCGGAGATCCAGAAATGGATCGGATCTATAGAAGCTATTCTGAATGAAGTATGCACTATTGTCAATGAAGGGAAAATGAACGCAGACCAGAAGCTTCGTGTCTCTACTCTTTGCCGTAGGGTTTCAAGTGGGACTTCTCAGATGGCCGTCTTATACCAATCGTTGAAGACGAAAACGATTCAAGCCCATACCACAATCCAGCATCTCCAGGTTCACCAGAACGTTGTGGACTCACTCCAGCAGTTTAAAGAGGTCGTTGAGACTAAGTGTAATCCTTCGGAAAACACTTCTTATGCTAGCATGGTGAAGAAAGGTTCCGATAACTTCGTCCGTCCTGCAAATTTGAGATCAGTCGCCATCTATCCCAGCGATAAGACCCAAACAAGTGACGACACCAAGTCACTTGTCCAAAAGATAATCTCCCCGGAACAACTTAAGCTTCATGTCCGTGGTCTGAGAAAAATGAAAAATGGGGGCGTTCTGATTAGCACCGAAAATAAAGGCGATATTGACAAGCTCAAGAACTCGGAAAAATTAGTTTCATCGGGCCTTACAATAGAAGAACCTTCCAAACGCCGCCCTAGGGTCGCTGTTATTGGTGTCCCTGTTACCCTTACCGAGAAGGAAGTATTTGACTGTATTTACGAGCAAAACCTCTCAGACAAGTTGCCGAACATAACTCGTGAGTCCGTCCTTGAGAGTATCAAATTGAGCCACAAATCGGGTAAGAAAGACCTTCCTACCTGTAACTACATCTTAGAAGTACCAGCTAGCATAAGGAAAATTATGATAACTCAAAGCCGAATTTTTATTAATTGGACATCATGCCCTGTGAGAGACTTCACAATAGTCACCAGGTGCTTCAATTGCCAGCAGTTCGGGCACGCATCCAAATTTTGCCGAGAAACTAGTCCTACTTGCAACCACTGTGGAGAGACAGGACACTCCTTCAAGGAATGCAACAGCAAATCTTCTCCATCTCAATGTGCGACGTGCAAACGCTTTAAGAGGAAATGTGACCATCCAACTGGCGATGCAAGTTGCCCGGCGCGCAAATATGCAGAGATCAACTACATTAACTCAATAGACTATGAAGGCGCCTAAGAGCGCCACCGAATAGGTTTATTTAGTAAGCACATAAACAGTTAGCTTATCCTCTATATATATTTCCACTTAGTTTGTAACTTTCATGACAAATCAGCTAATTTGTGATCTAGATAATTTCTCTGTGTCTGAATCTAAAATCTGTAATGTCGAGGACTGTAAACACCTTCTCCCTTCTGGTGACAAAAAGTTAATCCTACTCACACAGAATATTCGCAGCATAAATCGAAACATGAACGGTTTTGAAGTATTATTACAGAATCTTGATATAAGCTGTGATATTATCGTCCTAACGGAATGTTGGCTGTCAAAACAGACAGTAAACTTGCCATCTCTTGACGGTTATTATTCATACAGTACAGACAGAAACATAAACCAAAACGATGGATTAGTAGTTTATATCAAAAATAATTTACAAACAATCAAAGAAGAACCGGTATCCCAAGATAGTAATTGCTTAATAATTAAAATTATTCCCGATACAGTTATCATGGCTATTTATAGGCCTCCTTCACAAAATATTGAAGGATTTTTAGACTCACTTGACACAAACTTAAAAAACATAACCTCTTTTAAAAACATAATACTTTTGGGCGATATTAACATTAACATTGCTTCCGGGAAACCTGATACCCATGTTCATAATTATCTGAATATTTGCTCATTTCATGGACTTTTACCAGCTCACTATCACCCCACGCATCAGAGTGGCTCATGCTTAGACCATATCATTCTAAAATCGAAAAATCCATCCAAAACATTGGTTATTAATTCGTCGCTTACCGATCATCAGGCTGTTTTACTAACATTACAAATAAGTGCACCTAGAAAAAACTGCATGCGTAGCTACACTAAAGTCAATATGATAAACCTTGAAAATGACATACGCGGTATTAATTTTGACCCCGTTTACACTTCAAACGATGCAAATATTACTTTACATTATTTCATTAACTCGCTACAATATGCAATAAGAAAAAACACATTCACTAAACCAATCCCAAGAAAGTATAGTTTTATTAAACCCTGGATCACGCCCGGGCTCGTTCGTTGTATAAGACAGAGAGACAAACTTCACCTAAAATTGAAACTTGCACCTGATAATGAAATACTTTCTCTAACATATAAAAGGTATCGAAACTTCTGTAATAATCTTTTGAAAAAAATAAAATATCAGTACGATAAAAATGAATTACAGAAGGCGGGAAAAAACAGTAAACTTGTCTGGAAATTTATTAAAACTAATACATTTAGATCGAAAACTCCTGAACCTCCGCTTGATTTGCTAACAACAGAGATAAACCCATCCGAAGCAATGAATTATGTAAACAATTTTTTTGCTAATGTCGGTAAAAACTTGGCTGAAAAATGTTTAAATTCTAGTAATTTTTCCCCTGAAAAGCCGACCACAACATCCTCTAAAATAAATTCTTTTGTTTTATTAGATACCGACGTTGACGAGGTAGTAAGAATAATAAACGGGTTAAAATATGATTGCGCTACTGGTTGGGATGGCATACCTAATAATATACTTATAAGATTTAAATACCTACTTGCCCCTCCGCTAACCCACATTTTTCAGCTATGTTTATCTAAAGGAATATTCCCTAAATGGCTTAAAAAAGCTGTGGTCACACCTGTATTTAAGTCTGGAGACAAAAACTGTGTGAATAACTACAGACCCATTTCAGTACTAACAGGCCTCTCAAAAATTTTAGAAAAAATCATTAACAGTAGGTTGATAAAATATCTGGAAGATAAAAGACTTCTTTCAGATAGTCAATTTGGTTTTAGGCCCAAAAGATCAACTAACCAAGCAGTACACAAACTAACTAATTATATCACTACCAATCTGGATAATGGTATGCACACAATTGGGATTTTTCTAGACCTTGCTAAGGCCTTCGACACTATTTCTTGTACTTTACTTTTGCACAAGCTTGAAACACTTGGGATAAGAGGAGCACAACTACAACTATTTTCTGATTATCTCAGCGATCGTCATCAGTGTGTAAAAATAGGTCAGTTTACAAGTTCTGAACTCAAAAATAGTTGTTTTGGAATTCCACAAGGCAGCATTTTGGGACCCACATTATTTTTAATCTATATAAATGAACTATGCAGCCTGTCCCTCCAAAATGGTATGTTAATGTCTTATGCGGATGACACCGCTCTATTGTTCTCAGCCAAATCAAAAAATGAGGTCTATGAACATGCTCAAAATGGTTTAAACGTTGTGTCCAATTGGCTCCATAATAATCTCCTAACATTAAATCCAGATAAAACTAAATACATTCTATTTACAATGAGAAATACTAACATACCGCTTACTAATCTAAACATTTATGCACATAAATGCAACACGTACGCTGACGCTGCATGTTCTTGCCCCACTTTAGCTAATGCTGACTATTTGAAATATCTGGGTGTCACTATTGACTCCAATCTAAATTTCCGTAAACATATCGATTTACTTTGTACTAGAGTGCGCAAATTAATATACGTTTTTAAGAATTTACGGAACATAGCTGACTATAAATTAATTAAACAGGTTTATTTGGCTTTGTGTCAATCCATTCTTACCTATTGCATAACTTCTTGGGGTGGTGCAGCAAAAACAATTTTACTCCCTCTAGAGCGTGCTCAAAGAGCAGTTCTAAAGGTTGCTACCTTTCGCCCTTTTAGATTTCCTACGCACCAGCTCTTCATAGCGTGTAATGTATTAACAATACGGCAATTATTCATTCTAAGCATAGTACTACACCAGCATACTGCACTTCCTTTTAATCCAGTACCTTCCGTCAAGAGAAGAAAGGATTTGGTTTGCATAGGGTCTCAAACCAAACATGCGTTCGCTAATCGATTTTATGTATTTTTAGGACCTTTTCTGTATAATAGGCTCAACAAGGTACTAAACCTCTATAGTGTAAGTTATAAAAAATGTAGTACAATGTTATCAGAATATTTAGCGACCCTCAACTACACAGACACAGAAAAACTTCTAGAAATTCTGTCATGATGATAATATTTTATTCCCTCGTAAGTATCTACTTTTGTATATTTACATAGGCTAGTTTTAGGTATTAATGTAACAATATGCTTTTTCTCATAGTTGTTAATAGATTATCTGTAGTCAGTTTTACTTAATTAAAATTTTATTTTCCCTTTGTAATTTAAATGTAAGTGATGGCCTGAAACACAGGTTTGTATAAACCTAGATCGGGCAGGTCGCTACCTAACATTCTACTTCCGAACCATCATTGCTTGCACCTGTAATATAAAGATTTTAGCTTAAGTTTATTATTATTAGGCACTATAAATGTATAAGGAATTTACTACTGTTGGCTAAATGTACTTTACTTGTAAACGTTTTTATTAAATAAATTTTATTATTATTATTATTATTATTATAAAAAAAAAACGACGGGTTGCACTCCGGGAGTGCCGGCAGAAGTGAAAACTGAAATATTAACGTTGTGCATTTTTTATATTTTGGAATGGTTAGGGAATCATTTTGCACGAATTGCTTTAATTATCAGTATAAAAGTACTATCATTTATGTCGTAGAATACAACATTTATTTATTGCGCTATCTTGCACAAACATGACAATTTATATTACATTAAAAAGTTTATCTCTCAGAAAAATCAACTTCCATCCATAATTTCGACGACTTTTTCACCATCATTATTACCAGAACCATTATTTTATTAATTTTTTAATTTTTTCACGTCCACCGGAGGTGTGCCATATGTTCCACCAGTTATCTGTAGTTCCCAAATTGCAGATTTATTGTCGAGAGATGTACAGCCCGTGATAGCAGTTAACTGACCCCTCTAAAAATTACTCGATTTTGCACCCTCTGTTCATAACATTAAAGGTTATTCAATATGTATGAGTTTATCAGGCTAACACTACTTGATGAACAGAAACAATAAATAATTCTGATACGCAACCTTGAGCTTTAAGATGTTGGTGTTAGGTCATTTACTATGTATGGGTATTTGTTACGCAATTTTCATTTTTATGTAGCAAGACTTAAAGGTTAGGTTAATGTTCTGATAGTTAGTGTCATTGCTACTAATACCTTATTTCATTTGTCTTTTCACCCTTTTCAATAAGTGGGTAGTTAGACGTCATTATGGGTATCAACAAAAACTGCTATTGAAATGATATTAGGAATATGGGGTAGAAGAATAAATTGAACAAGACATTCTATGCACAAATAGCAGTGAATACGCGCGAACATTTTTACCTTGCCTTACTAAATTGCGAAAATCCACGCCTTTTTTCCTTTTTATTAATTATCAGTTTTGATAGTGTAATCGTCATGTCTCAGTTGAGTGATTATTTAAAATACAAAATAATCTATTTGCATGAGGAGAATGTTAGTATTAAAGCGATTGCTAGGAAACTTAATATAGCGGTAAGTGTGTTCTTTTTTATGCTTCATTTATACTTATAGCTATTCCTTAATTTGTTAGTTGGATTAAAAACGCCGGTGAATGAATAATAGAAAATTAACTGTGTTTCATTATGAGATCATGTATAGGTCTAATGTGGTTTATCTAAACGTATTTTTGCAAACTTATTCGAAAGATTATGCTTACTTCGTTACTAAAATTATGCTTATTGTGTTGTTTCAGAGAAATACAGTCAGATTGTGGCTAAGACGTTTTGAAGAGACAGGGAATATTCAAAAGGATCGTCCTGGACCAAAACCTGTAATGTATACTCCTGTGTCAGAACGTCACCAAGCAATTGTTAGAAGGCATACTGAACACCCATTTTTGCCTACTCAATCAACTGCAATGCAGTATAATGTTTCGGTTCAGACAGTCAGAAAACATTTGCATGTTGCTGGACTGAAACAATACAAGCCAGCACATAAAATTCAACTGACTGCTGCACATCGCCAAGCAAGGGTCTGCTTTGCCCAAGAATATCTCAATTTTAATTGGGAAGATAATGTTGTCATATTTACTGACGAGAAGTCCTTTAAGTCCGATAAGGATGGACGAAGAATTTTATGGCGAAAGAAAGGTGAACGTTATAATGAAAATTGTTTACTGTCGTGTAGAACCAGTGGTAGAATAACTCTGGGCTACTGGGGCTGGATGTCATCAATGGGACCTGGTGAACTGGTAGAAGTTGGTGGCCGCTTTAACAGTCACCAATACTTGGAAATATTACGGGACGTAATGTTACCGACTGTGCGTGTAGCTTACCCAAACACGGACATTTACTTCGTGCAAGATAATTGTGCCATTCACAGAGCTGCTGTGGTGCAAAATTGGTTAGCCAGTCAAGAAGATGTCAAAGTTATAAACTGGCCATCTAAAAGTCCTGACCTTAATCCAATAGAGAACTTGTGGGGTCAAATGATTTTAAATTGGGACTCATCTGAGGTGCGGACAAAAGAAAATTTGGCCCAACTTGTGACATCAACGTGGGAATTCATGAGAGGAAGTGATTGTTGTTGGAATATGGTGCGCGGTATGCGGAACCGCTTACAAAACGTGATAGAACAAAATGGTGCTCCACTTCGCTATTAGAAGCACCACTGAATGACTTCAGTGGCCAGTGTTGGCCACAAACAATACTAACATGTCAGTGTGTGTGCGTTTAATTAACTATTGTTATAATTTCTAACGAAGTATTTCGCATACCTAGTTTTTGTCAAAACCTTATTTATAACTAAAAATAACTACTTACAATACAAGTTGATATAGGTAAAACATTAACATATGGTAATGCTATTTTATTTAGTTAAATTATATTTAATGCGGTGATGTTATTGTTATGAAATAGAAATACATACCTATATTTCTAAATATTCTAACATGTTGATTCACTACATTAAACTCTGTGAAGTATGTAACAACGTTAATAATAAGCAGGTAAATGTTACATCATTTACGTTATTCTTATAATAATTTTATTTATGAAATAAAATCGTTTTTACCATCATTATCGTTTTTTATTTCTGTTCAGCTTTTTTTTGTAGCTAAATTTATAATTTATTATTTATAACTAAAAAAAAAATATTATAAAACAAAACGCGTAACAGACAATATGTTGGGTTCGAATTCACAACCTAGTTCTCGTCAGCTCACTACAGCTACTACTAGACCACACGAACATTGTGAATGTTGTTGAAATTAGCAATTATATTACAAGTTAAAACAATATTCAAGATCATACCTACCTTGACTCTGCGTGTTAAAGATCAAATTCGAATAACTATTAATCATAGACGTTGAACCAGTTGTTCTAGTTCGATAAGTTTACTGTTAACAAGCAGAAGGTTCAAATTCGTTTAATTTTTAAGGGGGTCAGTCAACTGCTATCACCGACTTCAAGTCTATCAATACATTCTAACTACAATTCTAATTAATTCATTCATTTAAGTTAAGTTTGTTTCTGTAACATAAACACCACGAACATTCGCGCAAGCACCCTGCCCCACCTAAACTAAACAACAGGCGCAGGCATACATTTTCGCCGCGCCGTAGAAAGAGAGGGGGATACTTCCTCGCCTACGCCGCGCCGCCGGCTGTCTACTCACCATCCGTCTTACGAATTTTCGATCAGGGTCACGTGTCCTGACGCGAGTTTTACATTTTTTACCCGTTACAAAAAAAGTGTACAACGCCGCTAAAGAAGTTTTCACTTCAAAAATATTTTTTTAAAGAAGCGTTTCATGAACCATATTAATAATAATAATAATAAACGTTTATTTCAAGTTCACAGAAAAACTCATAGTTGTTAGTAAAACTTAAAACCTAAGTGTTAGTAACATCTTTAATTATTATTATTTGATTTTTGTTGCTGCGACATGCATGTCGCAGCATCTCCGTATGTACGGACAGTCTATCCTGCTCGCAATCATTGCCAGCACGATGTTGGAACTTGCCCGCACCCTGCGCACTAGAGACGTGCAACGCTTTCGCATTTTTGTATAGAAACAATCAGTTCGTGCTTCTGCGAACATGGCTGAGGCACTGCAGTACCGGGGCAGTCCCAACATCGAACTGAACGCGTTATTGAACTGGACGCGGAGGGCATTGTGTGATTTTAAAGTAAAGGTAGTCCATAGGCTGCAGGTGTAAAGCGAAGTGCAATAAACTTTAAATAGCGCAATTTTAGCTTCAAAGGAGCAGCGTGCAAGTCTATGTGCTATCATGTTAGCTCGCACTGACAATGCCCTCCGCTCCCGCTCAACGTCAGTATCATCCCTGAGCTCAGCTGTAACTATGTGTCCCAGATATTTAAATTGTTCAACCCTGGCCAAATGAGTACCATACAGTGGAATAGGGGGCATATGGGATGGATGTACTTTTTCAGCTTTAAAAACTATATATTGACTCTTGGTTACATTATATTTCAAGCCATGAGTGTTAGCATAAGTCTCGCACAAATGCAGTAACTTTCTGATTCCACTCCAGCCTATATGGGTCAGACAGTGTCCCCGCCCATTTAACAGCGTTGACCTGGTGTCCATACCAGTACTTGAGACAGTGGCGTGCCTAGGGGTTAAACTTAGGGCAAGCCAACATACTTACAAAAAAAAAAAAAACTAAGTACCTACCTACCGTATCGCCTGTCAAAGTTGTGCCTACCGACTGATTCGTTTTAGTTCTTACTAATATTCTAATTTCATAATTGTAAGTTTTTGCTATTAGCAATTAAAATGAAATGTTTTTTAATAGCACCATTTTTTCTTATATAAATTAAATACTCAAAGTATTGGTAATTCTTTACAAAATCGCAACCTTTTCATTTTCAAGTTATCAGTTTCGTGTAAAATATGATAAGACGTATAAGAGCCATCTATTAACATTATTGGCACAACAGAGCTCCTCGAAAAATATTACAATCTGGCCACTAGATGGCGTACAAGTTATTGATTGATTTCTAACTACACATTGTTTACGATGTTGATAATAATTATAATTACTCACAATGTGAACAGCCATAACTCTTCAATCTTCGTTTCTTTACCACAGACCGATGACAAACAGCACACACGCGCACACGGAAGGCATGGTAAAAATTACTAGACAGATTTACTTTACCTTCAGCTGCTTTCATTTTTACAATTTTTAGAAGCGGACTTTACAAAATATAAAAATTATATATTCTAACTCAAAACGGCGTAATCAATCGGCGTAAAAAGTTGGTGAACGTTTTAATTTCTACCAACAGCTGTTTTTCTATTGCAATTTTCGATAATTCGGAAAGCCGTTCTTGTTCTTGGGTACTTATTTCTTAATTAAATATGTGTGAATACTTATTAAACATGCAAAAGCACGTTCCGCGAGACAACTTGTCGCAGGAATGGTCACAATTAAATGAGCTATCTTTAAAAGTTCCGGAAAGGCACACTGAAGGCAATTTTCGACTAAAATGCCTATTACGTAATTTAGATTTCTGAGAAATAGGTACTCAAAAAGTAGGTTTAGGTGAAGTAATGAGATTATATTCGTCTGTAAAACTTGAAAGTATTTACCTTTCCGAGTAAAGATTGCACATACTTTAATCCATCACAAGGCACATTTGCAAGCGTTTCCGAATTCATTTTAATGTCAAAAAACTTTTTAATCACTTCAAAACAAAGATAATCACCGCAAAACTAATCACAACACATAAATTCACAGAAAATGTCAAAGCAAAAAATGCACCAGTAACCGCTCGAAACGAACTTGAACTAGGTCATTTGAAATTGTATCATTCCATTCCATAGATCGAGTTTTGCACAGCGACGCGCTCATTCATACTATTTACACACACACGCTTCGCTGTATGTTCCATTCATAAAAAATCAAAAGCCAGGCTTAAAAATCAGTACAATTTGGAAAATAAGTACATACTAATTGTTATCAACAACGTGAACAATTTGTATACAAATAGTGAGAGGTCCAGAAGCCTCATAAGAAGCCAGCTGGTGCGAGCGAGACGGGACGATGTTTATTGTTGCGTTCTCGCAATAGCGGCATTGGAGAGGTTTGGCAACAGTGCGCGTGATGAAAACTGTGCGGAATTTAAATATTATTCTTCGAGTATGTAAACCTGGCAACCTTGCATCGAACGTATAGCAGGCGGCCGCCGGCCGGGGCGCGCGGTTTTTATTATTCTTATCAATTCTTGCGACATGATTGAGTTGGTTAATTTACAAGTTTACTTGTGTAGTTTTATTGTTTTTAATTTTTTTATTGTTAGGCTCACGTTTGACTGAAAGCCGGGCTTTTCGGCTTTAATGAAAGGAACGCCCCTGCTTGAGGATATTAATTAGTTCTAGTGGTAAGTTGATTAATG
Source organism: Eremobia ochroleuca (assembly GCA_949629135.1). Lineage (NCBI taxonomy): Eukaryota > Metazoa > Arthropoda > Insecta > Lepidoptera > Noctuidae > Eremobia > Eremobia ochroleuca. The sequence continues at coordinate 495,077 of OX451401.1, read as the reverse complement.
TAGACTCACAATGATACTACTCTTTTATGAGCTTGTTAATGAGTACTATTTTATTTTGGATCGCTGTGCGCTTCGTGTCACTGACTCTGGCAGGGCCACCATCAGGGATTTTAATTTTGAAAACGCAAAAAATTAGTCGCTAATTAGTCGAAATTAGTCGCCAAATATCAGAATTAGTCGGTCACTTGGAACAGAACACGTAACGAGGATGTTGTATGGTAGTTCTTAAGGTAATGTCTGATTAATTCTATTGTGTGTTAAGTCCTATATTATTTATCTGTGGTCTACTTTTGATATAGAGCATGAGGAAGATCTGTGGTACTTGAGAGTGGACTGGAGAAGTTAAATATAAAATTACTACTTTGCACATGGACGTTTTATTTAATTAATCCTAATCTGGTTCAAGATACAACATGGTGACAGCGGAAAAGTGATTTAGAAATTTGAAAGACGAAATTTGAATAAGAAATTTGCATAATGGCGGGGCTTCATACAAATGCTGGAGTGGAGAGGTTAGAGAGTGGAAGCGACATGGCGGAAAATTGGAGAAAATTCAGAGATAGTATAACCAGTTACATTGATGCATATTATGAAGAAGCGTCAGAAAAAAGAAAAGTGTCAATTTTGATGTTCCATGGAGGGGAGACTCTAAGAGAAGTAATACTATCATTGCCAAAGGTTGAGGAGGAAAAACTTTCCGAGTTGGTGAAAAGATTAGATGCACACTTTCAGCCAAAAGTGAACATTACATACCAAAGATATTTATTCTTAACAAGAAAACAAAATGATGAAGCCTGCGAGCAATTCATGACAGTGCTAAAGAATCTAGCAAAGAAATGTGAGTTTGGGAAATTAACTGACAGTCTTGTAAAAGATGTGTTTATTTGTGGTCTGAGGGATGTGTCTTTGCAACAAGCTTTACTGAGAATGCCGGACAAAACAGGGGAAGAGGTGCTAGAATTTTGCAAAACACAGATATCAATAATAAAGCAAGTGGAAAATATCAATAAAGAAACTAAAGGAGATATGGAGGAAATTAATATTGATTTAGTGAAAAAAGAGAAATTTGAGAAAAAGTTAAACAAAAAGGAAACAGAATGCAAATTTTGTGGGTACAAACATGATTATGGAAAATGTCCAGCTTATGGGAAAAACTGCAAAAAATGTGGAAAAATTAACCATTTTGCATCAGTGTGTTTTTCAAAGGCTAAAAAAGTCGATTTGTTGGATGATGGAGTGGAAGATGAGGATTGGTTTGTAGGAGCATTGGGAGAAGGAAGAACAGGGTGGTACACAGTGATCTTGAAGTGTCAAGGAGTGGACATGGAAATTAAAGTTGATACTGGAGCACAGTGCAATGTCTTAAGTGTAAAACAATACCGTCAAATGAATCTGAAATTGAAGAATTTAAGACCAGTAAAGACTAGTATAACATCGTTTACTGGAGATAAATTGAATATTATTGGACAATGTACTTTGGCTTGTTTGTATAAAGGAAAGTGTTACAATATTGACTTTATGGTAGTAGATTTGGATTGTTACAACATTTTAGGTCTAAAATCGGCTGAGGAATTAGAGCTAATTATTAGAGTCAATGGGATTTTTCAGCCTGAACAGGTTAGTAGTGTTATACCACATAAATATTTAGACTTGTTTGATGGTAAGGTAGGATTAATACAACAAGAAATTAATATTGAAATTAATTCTGAGGTTAAACCAGTAGTATCACCTTTGAGGCGTGTTCCATACTCTCTAGAAAATAAAATAAAAGCTGAGCTAGAGAGAATGCAAGAGATAGGTATTATAGAGCCAGTTGAAGAGCCGACGGATTGGGTTAGTCAAATGGTAGTAATCCAAAAAAGTGATGGATCTTTAAGAATTTGCCTAGATCCAAGAGCTCTGAATCAAGCCACAAAAAGAGCACACTACCCGCTACCTACCCTTGAAGATATTTCTTCAAAGTTAAGTGGCGCGAAGCATTTTTGTAAATTAGATGCACAATCTGGTTTTTGGATGCTTCCATTGTCAAAAGAGAGTTCGAGGCTTTGTACATTTCAAACCAAGTGGGGTAGATATGCATTTTTAAGATTACCATTTGGATTGAATGTAGCTCCGGAAATTTTTCACAAAATTATAAATGAAACATTTAGAGATATTAGTAATGTGGAGACATTTCAAGATGATATTTTACTGTGGGCTAACTCAAGGGAGGAATTAAAACTAACATTTTATAAAGTATTAGAAACAGCGTTAAAAAGAGGAATTAAATTTAATCCAAGTAAATTTGTATTTGATACTAATGAAATTACATTTTTAGGACATAGATTCAGTAAAGCGGGAATTACAGTAGATGCAGAGAAGGTAAAGGCCATCCAGGAGATAAAAACACCAACAGATAAAAAATCTTTACAGAGAGTGTTAGGTATGTTCAATTTTTTGTCTAGATTTATTGAAAAATTTTCTGAAAAGTCAGCTTCATTAAGAGATTTGTTGAGAAAGGATTCTCACTTTAGATGGGAACCACATCATGAAAAATCACTGCAATTGTTAAAAGATTCTATTAGTAGCTCACAGGTGTTAAGTTTCTATGATCCAAATCAGGAATTGGTGTTGAGTGTTGATGCTAGTTCGGTAGGGCTAGGGGCTACTCTGTTACAGAATGGTAGGCCATTGGGTTATGCGTCAAAGTCATTAACAGAAACACAGAGGAGGTATTCACAAATTGAAAAAGAGCTGTTGGCAGTTTGTTTTGGAGCAGAAAAATACAGGCAATATTTGTTGGGAAAGGATATAATTAAAGTTCAAACTGATCATAAACCCTTGGTAGGGATATTTAATAAACCATTACATAAAATTCCGTCTAGGTTGCAAAGGATGATGTTAAGGCTACAGCCCTACAGATTAAGTATAAGTCATACTCCTGGAAAATACATGTACTTAGCAGATGCTTTGTCAAGAGATGTAAAGATAACAGGTTGTGATGTAGAAACTAATTTTGATGATGTGGAATACCAAATTTCAATGTTAATAGAAAATTTACCAGTTACAAAAGAATATTGGAAGTTATTGACAGATAGTACTATAAAAGATAAAACTTTAACATTACTGAAAACCTATTTGTTACAAGGATGGCTGTCATATAAACATTTGCCAGAAGAAATTAAGCCATATTATAATTATAAGGATGAGTTGACAGTAATTAATGAGTTAGTTTTTGTGGGTGATAGGATACTGATACCTAAGGCATTGCAGTATGAAATGTTAAAAAAATTGCACACAGGTCATCCAGGCATAAATAGAATGGTAAACAGAAGTGAGTTGACTATGTTTTGGCTAGGAATTAATCAGGATATTAAAAAATTTGTCAAAAGTTGTAATACTTGTCAGAAATTCTCTAACAAGAACACGAAGCTGGAATTGACACCAAAACCAGTTCCTAGTATTCCATGGACTGAAGTAGGATGTGATGTGTTTGAATTGTACAATGAATATTACTTAGTGGTAGTTGATGCTCTGTCTAATTATATTGAAGTTGTAAAGTTAACAAATTTAAAATCTGCTTGTATAATAGAGAGGTTTAAGTCCATTTTTGCTAGACATGGAATACCAGTGAAATTGTATTCAGATGGTGCCTTGTATTTTGATTCAGACTTGTTTAACCAGTTTGCTAAAGAATGGGGTTTCCAGCATATTTTGTCAAGTCCACATTATCCTAAGTCAAATGGGTTGGCAGAAAGTGCTGTGAAAACAATTAAATTGTTATTTAAAAAAGCTAGGGATTCAAATCAAGATCCACATCTAGCCTTACTAAATTTGAGGGCAACTCCTAGAGGCTCATTACCCTCTCCTGCTGCTATGCTGATGGGTAGAAATTTAAAGACGAACATTCCGTGTGCGTTTAGTAATATTGTACCAAAATATAAGGTTAAAGAAGATAGAGAGTTGATTATTGAGAAAAAATTAAAAACTAAGATGTGGCATGATAGAACTGCCACAAAACGAGATAGCTATGAGAGAGGACAAGATATTTTTTATAAAAAAATGCCAGATAGTTTATGGGAACCAGCTACAATTGTAGACTGCTCTGAATATCCAAATTCGTACAGGGTAATGGATAGTAATAGCGGGAGGGTATATACAAGAAACGAAATGCATATAAAACCAAAGGAAAGTAGGGTACAACAACAAGAGATTCAAAACAAAGCTGTTGCAGTAGAGGTAGGGGATAAAGAAGTAATAGAGGGAGAGAAGAAGGAGGATAGTGTACGGACCGGGTCAGGCAGAGAAGTAAAGCCACCGGTTAGATTTAAGGATTATGTGTTAGAAAAATAGTTATGTCAAGTTTAGGTCAGGAAGGTTAATGTAGTTTTAGTTGATTATTTTATATACCTAGTTGTAGGTTATTAAGTTAATTTTAGTTATGTATTTTCCAGTTTGTGAGAATCTTTAGAGGGGAGATGTTGTATGGTAGTTCTTAAGGTAATGTCTGATTAATTCTATTGTGTGTTAAGTCCTATATTATTTATCTGTGGTCTACTTTTGATATAGAGCATGAGGAAGATCTGTGGTACTTGAGAGTGGACTGGAGAAGTTAAATATAAAATTACTACTTTGCACATGGACGTTTTATTTAATTAATCCTAATCTGGTTCAAGATACAACAAAGGACACATGTTATTGAAAAATATACGAGGCCTTTAGCAAGATGATTCTTTATTCCCGACGATGACGATGATGCAGTGATACTTATTGCTGATGGCACGTACATTTATATACAGAAGAGTGCTAACTACTCCTTTCAGAGACGATTGCGAAACCGATACAAAGGCGCCGCGGCATAAAGATTCAAAGGCCGGCGCCGCCGGCGGCGTCGCGCGCGCCGGTCGTCAGTCAGCTAGTATTTAAAGAGCCGAACCTACCATCGATCGGTCGCTCATCGTGTGTCGAAGTAAGTACCTTTAACTACATTAATGTGACCACAAACTACTCATTTTAAAATTATCTAGCTAATACATAAAAAAGTTCATGAGCAGAATAGTAACCAAAACCAGAGTTACGGGATCAATGTCATTTTATATCGATTAGAATTGACAGAGGAAATGATAATTATAATCGGCAGAGGAAATGAAAATCATATTTTAATAATGTACGTTGTTGCAGGCCATGGGAAAATCCCGGGAAGAAATTCTTGAAGCGAACAGAAAAAGAGAGAGAGAAAGATATAAAAAAATCAAATCAGACCCAGAATTAAACAAAATTCGAAAAGAAACAGAAGTGTGCGTTACTCCAGCGGAATGTTGTCGCTTTTCAGGATTTCGGCTTGACAGAAATTAGTACCTCATCTCGTGTAATTGTGCCCGAAATTAATAATTTGTGCGTCCAGCCGATCCAAAGATATTCACGAAAAACAGATTCCGCTGGAGTAACGTTACTGCAGCGACATGTTTTTTTACCCGTGGTCGTAGCTGAATACAAACTACAGTCCGCGCGCGAGCTCCGAGGAATGATAAGGAATGTTGACGTAATGAGCTAGAGTTGTGATTTAGTCGATATTGCACTGTCGATACTAATACATCTTGAGCCTCCGCGCGAGTGTACTTCATGAAATCATTTTATGAGGGTATTATGTACTTACTTGAAATAAAAAAAAAATGATGAAAATAAACTCTCCTCACGCACTTCAATAATAAATGAGTCGACAACATTCTCCATTAAGCCATCCCTTTGACAGTAATGTTCCTCTAATGCTAAAACATGTTTATCATATCCACACCAATCTTCTTTTGTGACATGCGTGATAGCTTTTTCGGTGATCTCCTTCAGTCTCGTCAGAGAAAAATCTGAAGTAATGTTGTGTTCCCTCACTCGTGAGGGAACACAACATTACTTCAGATTTTTCGTTTTCGAATGCGAGCTCTATTGGGTTCAAGTCGCACATATAAGGCGGTAATCGCATTACATCGTGACAAAATAACATAATTATAAATGCAGTACTATTTATAGTAGAAAATAACACTACCTACTAACGCAAAATTAAAAATGACTCGATAAGCGTGTTCTCGCATCAAGGTCGACACTAGTACTAGGAGATTGCGGGGGATGGAGCGACGGTCGGGCGCGGCGCACACCCGCCCGCTTCCTCAGCCACCGATTCCTCAGAGCTCGCGCGCGGACTGTAGCTACTTAGATAGATATAATTTGTAAGTACCCAAAAAATAAAATTTGTGCGTCTTGAGGTTTCAGAGTTATTCAAGATTCCGCTGGGGTAACGTTTAGCAAATTGCTGTATCTCTTAAACGGCATGACATACAACTACGATTTTTTTTACTACGGTGGGTCTTAATTTGTGCAGTTTTATTTTTGCTATAATCGACACTATTGGATAATTAGATTTTTTTTTCCAAAAACCCTAAAATCGATCCTCGCGCTTCAATGAGAAACCCTAGAAACTTACCAATTATGGTGGTTTGTACTCAAAGCCGTTTACAGATTCTACATATGACAGATTCTATATTTGGCAGATTCTACATTTGACAGATTTTGAAAAATTTCAGTTTTGACAAAGAGAGGTGCGTTCAGAAACTCACAGCTATCACATTCTTAAAAAAATTAAATGACGTGCTTTGTTGCCATATGGCAACATTATGCATTTAAGGGTTAATTAAAATCTGGCTACGATATAATGTAACGCTCCAATGCATGAGTTATTGTTAAGTGGCTGTAGTTATTATTATACTAATAATTAGTACCCTTATTAAATTGTTTATCCTTAAAGTTTCAGCTGAAAAAACCTTCTAACTACTTAGATATGAGAAAAAAACGATAGGGAAAGAAATCATACGATTAACCGAACAAATTCGAATGACTGCATAAAAGCGAGCTCACAGTACATTATGCCCACCTTCTTAAATTGGTAGTATTATAATTGAATTTTGATGGGTACAGGTGCGTACTAATGGTTTAATTAGGTAACTATTTATTTACTTTTACATAAACATGTGACGTAGAGAGTTATCAGAGAGTAGGAAGTGACCTAAGGGCGAGCGCTCACTGCGGTGCGTTTTTCTAACGCATAATCTGTGAAGTATGGAATGTCTTTGAAGTGCGCGCACTGCGGTCATGCGTTTTGTTACTGTAGGCCAAGCCCAGTGCGGCAGAACTAACGTAAACGCACCGCAGTGCGCGCTCGCCCGCTTATTGTAGAGTTTATTACAAACATAATGTTTCGAAAGTTTGACAGTTAGTAGATTTAAAAAATGTTAATAACTCCATACCGATATTTACATCATAGTGTGCCGACCGGTCGCCATTACGTGACCATAAGCACAATGTACCACTAAACCAATGCGTATTGTCCAGCCGAAATTACAGTGTCACTGACTCTGGCAGGGCCACCATCAGGGATTTTAATTTTGAAAACGCAAAAAATTAGTCGCTAATTAGTCGAAATTAGTCGCCAAATATCAGAATTAGTCGATCACTGGTTCAAAAGATATAAGGGTTTATAGGTGGCCCTGCTGGAGAGACTCTCCCCAGCAGGGCCAAATTTATATCTCAAAAACTAGGGCACCTAGCGAAGATCTGTTTTCTCCCATATTTAGTCCCCAATTAGTCGGAATTAGTCGCCAAATATCAGAATTAGTCGGTCACTGGTTCAAAAGATATAAGGGTTTATATGTGGCCCTGCTGGAGAGAGTCTCCCCAGCAGGGCCACATTTATATCTCAAAAATTAGGACACCTAGCGAAGATCTGTTTTCTCCCATATTTAGTCGCCAATTAGTTGGAATCAGTCGCCAAGTTACAGATTTAGTCGGTGTGTAATTAAAAAGATATTAAAGAATTCAATTTCCCCATACAGTGGTACAAGCGAGTACAAAATACTTTATGTGTTTTCTAGATAGTATCTATGACGTCTTATGGAGGAATGTTTGTTTCGAATTAAATAAATATAAACTTAGTCTATAATTTCAACCCACCATAGGAAAGCTGTATTCAATACTTATAAACAAATCTACAATAATGTACGATGTAATGTGTATGTGTGTGTGTGTAATGTGTGTATGTGTATGTGTAATTATTTATCCAACACAATGTGCACTTACCACTTAGTCGCTGGCAGATAGATCACTGCGCTCCGTTTCATTTGCGGTAAGTAAGAAAGAGATAGATGCGCGTGTACAGACGAGCTGCTTAGAACGAGTTGCCCGTCACGTAAAGGGTCAGCGCAGACAGAGACGAATAATCCCCGCACGGTCTCGGGTATTTTCTTTACGGATCGCGTATGTTCGAGCTTGCGCGCGACCTCGCGAGCCTGCGCGAGTAAGGCTGCTGCCTCGAATTTTGCGGGCAGCGGGGTGGCGGCGGCGGCGGCGCGGGAGCGGCGCGGGCAACGCCGACCCGTTCTCGGAACCAGTGGGCAGATCGCGCGGCACTATAGTGGCGTAGTGTTGTGTTCGTGGTTGTGTCGTCGAGATATTTGTTTTTATTCGCGAACGAAATGTCTGATCAACGGCGAAAACACCTTTTCTATTCCAATTTATTCCTAACGCTCGATTTATTATCGGCAAAAGAAGAAGCGAATACCTACTATAGGGCAAGGAAAACAAAAGGCGAGTTTTATAGAAATTACGAAGAACAAAGACAATGTCCCGAAAAATTCTACGACTGCACCAGAATGAGTGTAGAAACATTTGACTATATTCTTGAAGCTATCAAGGGCGATTTTAGAGTCTGGAATTAATCCAAAACGATACAGAGATATATCTCCAGCATTGCACAACACTTCAAAGCAGACGCGCGGGCGGTCACCGCTTGACTGGAGTGCACCGCTCGTTGCCCGCTCCACCGCCGCTCCCGCGCCGCTGTTTTCGAGAACCGGTCCATTTAAATGTACGCATAAGATCCTGCCGCTCCCGCGCCGCCGCTGCCGCCGCCCCGCTGCCCGCAAGATTCGAGGCAGAGGCCTAAACCGTTCAACAAACTGTATCTGTTCATAATATTGAATAAATAGGTATTTGTAACATTTTCAGAAAGTACAATAATTTTAAGGTAATAAATCTATTTATATTTCGACAACAGAAGTTTTATTATCCTAACCTAAATTAAGATAAAATACAAACTCAACCCGTCCATACCCACAACACAACACTCACAATCACCTCAAAATACACACAAACACAACACAAACTTTTTGAAAATTCATTTTTATAAAATAAAATTTGATTACAATTGACAATACGTTTTCAACGTTTTAGTATTTTAAACATTTTACTAAAGGTACGATATTTTTTTATTATTCTAACGTTAATTTGAGGTTAACATTGTAAACTGGTAAAACAGTTGCATGCGACTGTACATCTTGACACCAAATAGACCAAGAGCAAGGTTTAATGTTTTCAAAGAAGTTTAAGCCACTCTAAACAAGTAATTAAAAATATAAAAACATAAATTTAATTGAGAATTTATCTCTCTCGGACATTTCTAAAGACTTTAGACCGATAAAACTAAAAGTATATTACACATATTAATAGAAATATTTTTTCTTGGTAATTTTTCGTAAACTCTTCGATCTAGCTCTTGGACTATACCTTACTAATTGAACTCATTATATCTCCTAAACTAAGACCCGACTAAATCTGTAACTTGGCGACTTATTCCAACTAATTGGCGACTAAATATGGGAGAAAACAGATCTTCGCTAGGTGTCCTAGTTTTTGAGATATAAATGTGGCCCTGCTGGGGAGACTGTCTCCAGCAGGGCCACCTATAAACCCTTATATCTTTTGAACCAGTGACCGACTAATTCTGATATTTGGCGACTAATTCCGACTAATTGGCGACTAAATATGGGAGAAAACAGATCTTCGCTAGGTGCCCTAGTTATTGAGATATAAATTTGGCCCTGCTGGGGAGAGTCTCTCCAGCAGGGCCACCTATAAACCCTTATATCTTTTGAACCAGTGACCGACTAATTCTGATATTTGGCGACTAATTTCGACTAATTAGCGACTAATTTTTTGCGTTTTCAAAATTAAAATCCCTGATGGTGGCCCTGCCAGAGTCAGTGACACGTACAACTGCACTAATGACTACTTTTGTCAGAAGGCTCCTACACACAGTGCCGGCGGCAGTGCCGCCAGGTTTTTGCCGAGCGGCCATGCCGCCGGCATATGCAAGCCATGCCGCACATGCCGTACAAAGACTACTACAAACATGCCGGCGGCAATGCCGCCGGGTTCATGCCGAGCGGCTATGCCGCCGGCAATACAAGATAATATTTATACAATGCAATACAAAGGCTCCTAAGCGGTCTACACACCAAAGCCGCTGACCCGGCGGCACGGATCGCCGGCCCAACCCGCCGGCCTTAAGCTGCGTATCGACTTTGCGCTCCTGGCGCGCGCGCCATGAATGACCGCGCCGAGAGTGCGTTCCGCGGAGCGCGTTCCAAAGATTTGAAGTATATCAACTAAGCGCGCCTGGCGCGCGTGGCAACTGTTCCAGTGTTTGACCGTTCATCATGGAAGCTAGTCGTGTACGAGCAGCAGCAGCTTTTGTAATTATATACAGCATTATAAAAAAGAAAAAAGAGAAACGAAAAGTGCGTTGGTGGATAAAAGAGCTGTACCGAAAAAGAATGCAGTATAGAGTGACACTTATAAGAGATATGCAGTTCGAAGTGATAGAAGATTTTTTTCTTTAACTCCGGCACAGGGACTCCCATTTCACTACTGATTTCTCTCCAAGCATCTTCTCTAAGCGATTTATTATGATACGAAGAACTTTTGCTGTTCCACAAAGTTCTTTCGTACCATATAGCTGAATTAACTTACGGCAACTTTGGTTATCCATAATTATTATTCGGAGCGCAACAAACACAAAAAACGACCCGTCTCAAATGGCGCGCGCGCCACGACTGATGCGTGGTAAAAAACCGACACCCGACGGAACGGACCGCTCCGCGTTCGGGCGCTCCAACGAACACCTTGGCGCGCGTTCCAAACTGGTATCCATTTCGCGCGGCTGGAGCGCGCGCCAATGTTCGATCTCTCGGAGCGCGAAGTCGATACGCACCTTTATTTTGTACAATCATGCCGCCGGCTTGCGCCCGCGCGGGCAAGCCGGCGGGGCAGCATGCCGATGCCGACGGCATCCCTCTCCACTCACTCAGTCAGTTGCCCGCCGGCTTTCATAGAGTAGTGACGTATAACTTATTAAATCACTGTTATCGTCCTCCTCCATGTCAATTAGGTACTGAAAATACTACTTCTGAATTATTCCAAACACACACGCACGTCCAAAATCTCTACGACTATTTGGCAATTACTAGAACACCACATGCCGCGGCTGTCGTGCCGCCGGCATTGCCGCCGGCAAAGTCGTTCGGCTTGGACATTCTGAAGCCGCCGGGTTAACCCGCCGGCACTAAGCCGCCGGGCTGTGCCGCCGGGTCAGCGGCTTTGGTGTGTAGACCGCTTTACACACAGTGCCGGCGGCAGGGCCGCCGGGTAAGCCGCCGGCCAATTGTATTGTATTGCATTGTATAAATATTATCTTGTATTGCCGGCGGCATAGCCGCTCGGCATGAACCCGGCGGCATTGCCGCCGGCATGTGTGTAGTAGCCTTAATACAATTTGCCATGCCGGCGGCTCCTTTGTGCGGCAAAGCCGGCGGCTTTGTATGCCGCCGTCAAGCATCATTCCAGTTGCGACAGTCGTGTAGAACGCTAGTGAAGTGCACATTTGTCGTTGGTTACGATGAATAAAGAAATCCGCTCTGCCATCGCAGTTGTACTTTTTATTTTTATAAGAAAAAATATAAAAGAAAGAGAAGGTTTTAGGTGCGCCCAAGTTTACAATATAAAAAATGTCGGCTTGTGTGTGCGGCAAGCCCGGCGGCTCGAATACCCGCCGCACAGTGGGCCGAAAATGAACTTTCATAGACATTTTCATTTAATTTTTTGAATGGCTGTTTTTTTGCATGGATGTGCTTCGGAAGACTAAGTATATGCTTATAAATATAAAATTTACGGAAAAAGATTGCAAACGGCTCACAAAGAATTTTTTTTTGAAAATGTTGTATGGAGTTGACATTAAAATCGACGATAACTCAGCTATCGCACGATTGCGCCTTATTTCCTCGTAGGTGTTTTTACTACCATTTATTTAGGATTTTTTGGCATACTACTTAACCCGGGCACTGGTGCGATTTATTTTTTAAAAATCCTTAAATATTTTTATTTTTTTATTTTTATACTATGTTTCGATCTTAGGTAAAGGTTAACGTAATATGAAGTACCTAAGTCACGTCTAGATCAATGACAGATAAATTGGGGACTAAAGTCTTGGTAGTTTTTTTATAATGGTTCATTGAATAATTTACTGTTCAATCTCTGTGATAGTAGGCCTGTGCCCCTTAATAATAAATTAGTTAGTATTGATAGCATTACGAGGACGACATGATCACGTTTGTATTTGTATACTAACATCTTATTTAAAATAAAGATTTAAATAAAGGCTGCTGACGAATAGAAAAACTCTAACCATAGAAATGCTAACAAAAACTATAAACTGTTTGAATATATCATTAAATAAAAGTATATCTTGAATATAAGATTTTATTATATTAAAATGCAAACAAAATATAAACAATTTGAATATATGTAACAATAAAATTATATCTTGAATATAACATTTAATGATCAATAAAAAAGTAAAAAAAAAAGATCTAATGGAAATACTTATTATTATATATTATTATAAATTAAAAGATAATGAAAAAGAATTATATAAACTAAAATTATTTTAAAAAGAATTAAATAATGGATAAAGCACTTAATTATCTACTCCGAGTCATCATCACTACTGATAGAATCAGAATCTGACGATTCAGGATCCAAATTAGTGATATCGCAGAACTCTATTTGATTGTCTGGTTCTTGAATATTTAATAAATCCCATACTTCTTCAAACAAGGCTTTTTTCTTTTTTGCATCCATAGTAGGCCTTGTCGCTGAAATAAGTGGATCTGAATAAAGGAGAAGGAAATTGAAAATGTCCTCGTTCGAACATACTCTGCTCTTTTTGCGGGAATGGTGCTCTCTTAGTCTTCTGAAATCTTTATTGCGAGCTTCCGATGCCTCCTCAGAAAGACTCCCAATAGGTACGATTGCGTTATGAGCTATAATCTCTGCTCCATGTATTAATATCTTGTGCACAGTAACAGGCATATTATACCAACCATATATTGACACGAACCTCTCAGCAGTTTGCCATGTATACTCCTTGAACTTTTCTACCTTTATATGTTCACCTGATGTTATGGTCTGTAAAATTACAACAAACCTGCGGATAAGTTCTATATCCAGCCCCGTTATTTCAGCAGTTTTATCGGGGAATTCAAAAAACCTTCTGGCTGTGTTTCCGTCATTGGTTGTTCCGTGTCCTTGTTTAACCACATCAATAAGCAGATTTAGATCCTCTTTAAACCGGTTTTGAATCATCTTCTGTCGTTGCTTCATCAATTCTTGGTCAGCATCTCTAGCAGCGCTCTTCTTGAAATCTAATCTGTATGCAATATGCAAGAGGCACTGCATCATATTTATGCGCGCATGAAGTGGAGAAAGTCCAAGTTCCATCATATTCTCTGATATTGGCTTGACTTTCACTTCTGTCAACTTATTCATCTCAGATGGCTTTGTTAAACAAAGATAGCATGTTGCTGAAGATTTCGCATCTGAAAGATATGTGCATATTTTACCATCAACCATAGTTAACATAAAGCTTGTGGTCAATTGTATTGCTTTCGCAAACAGATGGTCTTAGAAATTCTATTTCGTTCTTTATTCTTTTTTCTTATTCCTTTACTACTGCTTCACTTTCTTTAACAAACGTAAACTGCACTGGACGACAAAATGCTGCCGAGCAGGGTTTCGGATTCTCCCATACTGTCGCTCCTTCACAAGTCATTTTCAATGGTGCCAATGAAGTCATAAATATACTGGAATCATCATGTGCGGAATCCATCTTTTGCTTGTATCTGCTCTGGCTTGATGCACCATCGAAACCCCACTTGCTGATCAACTGCAATTGTTTGTTTTGAATATTTTCAGGCAAAGTTTTTGAAATCCGTTTCGCTGTTAAACCTAAAATAGCTTGCAGTGTAATTCTGGCAGAAGAGTCAGTAACTGTTATATATTTTTTTGGTTCAGGTGGATAACACTCTTGTTTTTCTTTCTGTATACGGTAATAGGAAGGGTACATATTCTTTAGACCTTCTCGGATGGCTGACTCTCTCAACGTCATATATTGCCACTTTGATAGGTGAAGTGATATTAATAAACCAAGTGCCTTCTGAGGTGTGAACGTAGTCAGTGGTTTTTTAATGAGGTCGTGAAACTTTTCAACAGTTTCTGGGTGCTTTAGCAAATGTTCTATCACGGAAGCAAAATTCTCTTGACCAGTTTGTTTCATTTTGGATATGGCTGCATGTAAAAGTTCACTGGATTCGCTGTTTATATATTCAGAACTCCGTCTCTTCTTCTGTTTAGATCCCAACTCTTCAAAAGGTATTTTAGAAATGTATTTTCTTTTCGTCATAGTCCCAACCGATGTTGATGGCTCGGAAATAGACGCACTAGCACCTTCTTCCTGTTCTGTCGATGATGCTTGGGGTTCTGGAACGTTTTCTTTAATACAGCTAGGCCAGTCAACTTCAGCTTCAAGCCAACTGCCATAATCTTGTCTAAAAAGTTCCATCTTTCGGTGGGCTGATTTCCAACGCTTTGCTACTGAGTTTACAAATCTTCGACAAAATTCTCGTAAAATCATTTGATCTTCTTCACTTAGGCTGCAATTGAGTCGAGATACTACAGCCTCGAATAAAAGATTGTAATCACATGTTTTTTATAAACTTTGTAAAATAACAAACAAGTCCAGATTGGTTACGATACTTTCCATGTTTAAATATCAATTAATGTTGTACTAACTTTCAATGCGTAAATCAAACTGCATTAATTCGGTTTGCACTTCCTTATATACGGTGAAGTAGACATACCTAATTTAGTAATTACCCTCAAAACGTTAACTTAATACTCTTGTCGTTAGCTAATTAGTAGCTAATATTCTACCCATTAGAAAACTTCCTAATGTATTTCATATAATTTCATAATAAAGGTAGCATTAAAAATCTTAAATGATTGCACCTAATTTACTAATTACCCTCAAAACGTTAACTTAATACTCTTGTCGTTAGCTAATTAGTAACTAATATTCTACCCATTAGCAGGGCTCGGAAACCGGTTGAAATTCTTAACCGGTTACGGTCATTGACCCCAAACCGAAATCGATTTAGGTTAAGGTTTGCACTTTACCGGTTTTTGCGGAAACCGGTTTTTCATGAATTTTGGTTTTGAAAGTGAAAATTAACCGGTTAAACACCCCCCGCCCCCTAACTAAGCAAGTCGCAACATGAATCTACCCGCACCATTTAAGTTCTCCGGTTGTATTTGACGTCCTCAGATCAAACATTTTTTTTCCTAATGTTTTCTGGGGTACTAAATGTACTAATGTCACTATAACTTGTTGGAAGTGTTAAAAAAGTAGACGAAAAATATTTACGACTTACGGAATTAACCGGTTAATTTGGGTGTCAAAACCGTTTGTGCTTATGTAACCGGTAACCTTTGTCATTTGGGTTACATATGAACAGTTCACTTGTTTAACCGGTTAATGAGGGAACGATATATTTACCGGTATTTCATCGAAATTGTACGGTGCAACCGCACATTCTGCAATTCAGCAGTTTACGCCACATTCACTTCAACTCATAATAATTAGTTGAGTTCGCGTTGAGCTATCAAGTCAGCTAGGCGTTCTCGTTACAGCCAACAAGGGCCGCGTCACTCACATTTCCACACCATCAGTTCATTAAGCTCATTTTACTTTAATTACCTTTGGGACAATACAGTAGTGTTTCAGTACTTACTTTCTTTTATTCCATTCACCTATCATCTAAAAGTAATGTCTGGTCTAGCAAGGGATCATACATTCTTTTTGGTCCTTCGACTGTGAACATCGGACGCTACATAGTCCATTTCGCGCGCGTCGACAGTGTAGCCGACACGTATCCGGTGGCTCAAGTGTGTGCTGTGTCGAGTGACTATAAAACTTTGGGACTAACAAGTGACCCAGGGTCAACAAGGATCCGTAAACTATCAGGTGCTAAGTGTGGGGATTATAGACTTAGAGACTAACAAGTGTCTCAGTGATCAACAAGGATCCGTAAACTATCAGGAGTTCAGTGCAGGAATTTTAGACTTTGGGACAACCAGGTGTCTCAGGGAACGTATCATCATCAAGATCTGAGGCTAGCAGGTGTCTCAGGGATCACCAAGGATCCGTAAGCAGTTAACAAGAACATTCAAGTAAGATCTTTCCATTTATTTCTTACTTCAATTAAGTCCTCGTCATGGAGGCCATACATGCAAATCAGGACGAACTTTACACAGCCATCCTAAAGTTGGCTACAAATATCAAAAAGGACTCAGCAGATCGTAAGACTGTTGACTATTTCAGGCGACGTTTAGAAAACCTAAATCAGTATTGGTCCGATTACCAGTACAATCACGACCGTCTTCTTACGGAAGAAAGCAAGTCTCATCCGTATTTTACTGACCGTGCATACGAAAAAACAAAAGAGCTATACATTTCGAACAAGGCATTCATCAATCAACAATATCAAGTTTTGTTGATAAAGATGAAAGAAGCTCAACAGGGAGGTTCTACACAGGAGGAACAAGGTCCTGCATGGTCTGAGCAAGCAGATCCAGTGGGACGTCAATCGCCGCCCGTCGGGGTATGCTCCAGAGGTTCATCTAGCAAGCTTGATGAACTGTTGAAGAAACAAGCAAGTAACTTCAGTGCGCTGCAGCGCACTGTCACAGGGATAAATTTGGATTTAATGTCTGAAAAGTGGGAGTTGAAAGATGCTTTACGTACTCTACAGTCTCGATGGTCTATCATAGATTCCTTACATTGGGAATTAGACAGCGAATTGGAGGGTACGAATCAAGAATATGAGGTATCCTATACAAAACAAGAAACTATTTACAATAAATTAAAAAATGCAATCAATAAAAAACTAGGGTCCGTGGAATCTTCGCGCAAGCAAAACGAAAATTCCAAACCATCAACAAGCAAGCAAAATAAATTATCATCGTCAAATTTCAAGAATAAATATTCAGCGAGTAAGACTTCGGTGAATAATATCGAATTAACATGTCCGTTGTGTAAAGAGTCACACGGAATATACTATTGCAATAAGTTTTTAAATATGACACCAAGTTCAAAGCGACAAGCTATAACACGATTGCAGCTGTGCAAAAATTGTCTTTATTCGCATGGGGATAAAGAATGTACGTCAGAAAAACGCTGTCGCGAATGTCGCGGCAAACATAATACACTTTTACATGAAGCGTTTAACAATAAGTCTTCATGTAACACAATTATGGAGAATGACACTCCAGCAGTTCTTGCAACTAGAACGCAAAATCAAGAATCACCAGAAAAACACGTTTCGCAACAAGGCAACAACGTGATCGAAACATTATTAGCAACTGCAATGATCAAAGTTCAAGCAAGTGACGGATCATACCACAAAATGCGTGCGCTAATAGATCAAGGCTCTCAAGCCTCCCTTATCTCAGCCAGAGCGACACAACAGCTAGCTTTGTCAAGAAAGTATTGCAGGGCCGTTATCTGCGGGATAGGAGAGAAGGAGAGCAGTAGCAAGGGTGTCACGAACATAACATGTTGTTCGCATTTTAATGACTTTAAATTTAAAACAGATGTGGTAATCATGGACACGCTGATTAATCAATTACCAAGATATACATTTACCAAGCCAACATGGGCACACCTGGCCGGCATGCAACTAGCCGATCCAGAATACAATGTCAGTCGTCCTATCGACATCCTATTGGGAGCCGATGTGTATTCCCACATCATCTTAGAAGGCCACATCAGGGTGGTCACATTAAAAACAAAGAATGGGCTTATCAAGAGGCCTATTCTCAAGCTGTCTATTCTCCCTGTGAATGATAGAATCGACAAACAAGAGTTGCGTTCTAAAGAAGAGAAAGATGGCAAGTCATATCAAAACAAAAAAGTAAACTACAGCTTCTCATCGCTGGTAATGTTACTTTTGTCTTTCATGAGCATTTTGACCACAGCTCACTGTTCATATAATATTACACAATTGAAAGACAATCAAGGTCTTTATTTTGACAAAATTGCAAACATGCAATTAATCAGAGATGAATAGAAGATAGTCACGTACTATGACATGAACTCATTTTGGCAAGGTACAGAAGCATGCAGCAAATACCTTAGCTACTTGGATCAGTCATGCAACAAGTTTAAAGAAACGTCACATTGTGACGTCATACAAGTTCAATTGCAGCAAGAATTATCAGAACTCGAGTATTATAACCACCTGTTGCTGAGTCAGCATTTCAGCACGCGTCGCGCACACGTACTGCGCCGCCGCAAGCGAGGCTTTATCAACGGTATAGGGTATCTTGCAAACAGCTTATTCGGTGTACTTGATGAGAGATTCGCAGAACAATATAAACAAGATATTCATTCAATACATGACAATGAAAATCATTTGCTCTCGCTCTTGAAACAACAAACAACACGTGACTCCAGCACGGGCAGACGCTGGGGCCTCTATATCATCGTCCACAGTTCAATATAGTGTTAGTGCGCGTAATCAGTGTGAGATTCCGTGTGTATCAGATTACAGTGAAATTCCAAAGGTGCATAAGTTAGACAAGTGTACAGTGCCTATGTCTCGTAAAACGGAGTTCAAGTAGAGACTCTAAACATAGAATAAGGACCAATTGGAATCACCTTGTCAATCATGTAGTATAAGGACCAATTGGCATCACCTTGTTACTCATCTTTCATGTTCATCTTATATTCATCTTCCCGCTCGGGAGCATGTACGGTGCAACCGCACATTCTGCAATTCAGCAGTTTACGCCACATTCACTTCAACTCATAATAATTAGTTGAGTTCGCGTTGAGCTATCAAGTCAGCTAGGCGTTCTCGTTACAGCCAACAAGGGCCGCGTCACTCACATTTCCACACCATCAGTTCATTAAGCTCATTTTACTTTAATTACCTTTGGGACAATACAGTAGTGTTTCAGTACTTACTTTCTTTTATTCCATTCACCTATCATCTAAAAGTAATGTCTGGTCTAGCAAGGGATCATACAGAAATTAACCGCTATTTTTAAACCGGTTCAGAGCCCTGCCCATTAGAAAATTTCCTAATGTATTTCATTTAATTTCATAATGAAGGTAGCATTAAAAATCTCAAAAGATTGCATTGTCCGGTAATTATTATTATTGATGATGACGTAAAAATATCGATTAATGCAAAAAAAATATGAATTATTTTTAAGTCGTTTAGTAATTTTATGGCATTAACTAATTGACGTCTTCAACTAGTTAATACCCGATTTCGTGATTACCTTCTTTGTTACATACATGTTCACCGTATATATTTACGTATTAATTGAATAAATAATATCTTCAAGTTATTCAAATAGTTTATATTTTTTGCCTCCTTTTAATATAATAAAATCTTATATTGAAGATATAATTTTTGTTAGCATTTCAATAATTAAGACTCTTACTATTTGGCTCAGCAGCCTATAAAGTCCTTACTACAGGGGCACAGGTCCACTTTCACCAAGAGTGAACAGAAATTAGAACAATTATAATTTAGACGTGACTTAGGTACTTCATATTATGTTAACCTTTACATAAGATCGAAACATAGTACAAAAAAAAAAAAATATTTAAGGATTTTTAAAAAATAAATCGCACCAGTGCCCGGGTTAAGTAGTATGCCAAAAAATCCTAAATAAATGGTAGTAAAAACACCTACGAGGAAATAAGGCGCAATCGTGCGATAGCTGAGTTATCGTCGATTTTAATGTCAACTCCATACAACATTTTCAAAAAAAAATTCTTTGTGAGCCGTTTGCAATCTTTTTCCGTAAATTTTATATTTATAAGCATATACTTAGTCTTCCGAAGCACATCCATGCAAAAAAACAGCCATTCAAAAAATTAAATGAAAATGTCTATGAAAGTTGAATTTCAGCCCACTGTGCGCCGGCCTGCGGCGGTATTGCCGCCGCCGCGCCGGCATTGTGTGTACCTAGAGGAAATGAGAAATTGACCTTGAAAGGTTAGATCGCTTATTTTTACATTGCTGGTTTTCAATGCACGACAAGTCTGGCGCGTTAAATTAAAGCCGCAATTAAAAAAATATTTGGATACACTACTGTTTGGATGAAAATAACAAAATAAATTGTTTTAAAAATAACAACAGATTATTTTAAGACAAAAATAGTACTTACCGATGATAAGAAATACCTCAATTACCTTTACCAGCTCCAACTGCATAGGTGGAATTAGAACAATTAAGTATCGCACAACTAGGCATTTTGTTTTTATCACCTGATGTCACACGCGGAAAGCGGTCGGGGGCAGACTGAAATTCGCCGCGAGCAATAGTGTGCCCCACGCATAGAAAAATATACTCTAAAGAGGTCCCACAGCACCATTTCTCCACGCGAGGTACCTACACTCATGCAATCTAACATAATCTGTGTTTGGGCATAATTTCGTTTAGCATAACGTTTATTTAGAGCGACGCTTATTTGGTACAATTTCACTTGGCATACTATGCAGATGGAAGAATTTCATTAAAAATAATGTTGTTAGGAGTCAACATGTTGTGCTACAAAAGTTAGTGACAGAAACGAAACGCTGCAAAACCGACTCCACGTAGTCTTGCCTGCCCTACCCTAGAGTGTAATTTAAATCCGCGTAGGCGCGGAGGGGGAGGCGGCCCGCGAGCTGAGGAGCAGGTGGTGAGCGTTAAAACCATCTGCGACGATAAGCCCGCGTGGGGCCGCCGGAGCCCCGCAGCGCCGAAGCCGTGACATAAACCATGCCTGCTGCATGTTGCATGCTCCCTTGCATGCTGCATGGTTACTGCGTGCATGGTGTATGCTTGTTTGCATGTTTTGCATGCTGCATGCTTGCTGCGTGCATAGTGTATGCATGTTTGCATGCATGGTATATGCTTGTTTGCATGCATGGTATATGCTTGTTTGCATGTTTGCTGCGTGCATGGTGTATGCTTGTTTGCATGGTGCATACTTGCTGCATGCATGGTACATGCTTGTTTGTATGTTCCCATGCTGCATGCATGGTACATGCTTGTTTGTATGTTCCCATGCTGCATGCATGGTACATGCTTGTTTGTATGTTCCCATGCTGCATGCTTGCTGCATGCATGGTACATGCTTGTTTGTATGTTCCCATGCTGCATACTTGCTGCATGCATGGTACATGCTTGTCTGTATGTTCCCATGCTGCATGCTTGCTGCATGCATGGTACATGCTTGTTTGTATGTTCCCATGCTGCATACTTGCTGCATGCATGGTACATGCTTGTCTGTATGTTGCCATGCTGCATACTTGCTGCATGCATGGTACATGCTTGTTTGTATGTTCCCATGTTGCATGCTTGCTGCATGCATGGTACATGCTTGTCTGTATGTTCCCATGCTGCATACTTGCTGCATGCATGGTACATGCTTGTCTGTATGTTCCCATGCTGCATGCTTGCTGCATGCATGGTACATGCTTGTTTGTATGTTCCCATGCTGCATACTTGCTGCATGCATGGTACATGCTTTTCTGTATGTTCCCATGCTGCATACTTGCTGCATGCATGGTACATGCTTGTTTGTATGTTCCCATGCTGCATGCTTGCTGCATGTATGATGTATGCTTGTTTGCATGCTTGCTGCGTGCATGGAATATGCTTGTTTGCATGCTGCATGCATGGTATTTGCTATTTCTGAGATATGATAGTTATGCCTTTTAATGACTAAAATGTAACTGAAATGACGATGATGTGACTGAAATGTATGCCAAAAGACGATTCTGACTGTGAACTTTCTACGATATGATGGTTCTACTTTTTAATTATTATGGATATGAAATTTATGCCTAAAGATGATTCTGACTTATAAGATTATGAGTTTTGAATGTATGATAAATGAGTCTCTGCCAAACGATTTTCTGCGAAATGAAGTTTCTGCTATCCGCTGTT
>OX451401.1:426194-472669 GCA_949629135.1 Eremobia ochroleuca | reverse complement strand
GTATCAGAGATGGCGCTGTATGTGAAAAAAGATTTTCCCGCTTTGCTGTTGAAATTTTTCCTGAATTTTCTTTGCTATAAACCTCACGGAGCCCGAGACCTTTTCAACGAATGCAAAACCGTGGAAATCGGTTCATGCGTTCTGGAGTTATAGCGTCAGGAACGAAAACCCGACTTATTTTTATATAGTAGATAACAGAGATCCATTGGGTTAGTAACAATAGTCTTAACCTCTTGAACGCCATTGTCACATATATGTGACAAACGAAATCTTACCCTCAACGCCAACGTCACAAATATATGACAAAATACACGTCGCACCATATTATGAAATAAACAATTTCATCATTACTTGTTTTTATTTACATAATTTAAAAGTATAAGCTTCCGTCTATATTGTATTGCATGAAACTAATATAAATACACCACCAATACCGAGAAATTTGTTGTTTTAAAAGTAGATGTTGTTAAACGCGTATAAAAGGAGTGTCTCATACGCCGTAGTCTGATATATGTGACAGCTAGTGTTGTGACGTATGATTGTAAAATCAATAAATATTGATATTGTAAGACTGATTCGTAATAATAATTATTAGGTATATGTAAACGTTGATTTTTAAATTATTTCTGCGTATTTTTTACATGTAAAAAAATAATAATTAAAATACTGATTTCAATTTTTTTTTATGACTACCGTAGAGACGGGTTACTTTAGCTATTTTTTTCAAATAATTTACGAATTTGATCTGTAGTTTGTATCGGTATTGTCTTTTTAGTGTTCTTTTAAGTTATAAAGAAGCTCAAGGATATAATCAGTAAGATGCGAAGTGTGTTCTAGAAATATGATAAGCGTAACTTGTTTTTTTTTTTTTTTTAATTAAAGTTTGGGCCAAAGTAGTTTTTAGAAAAGGGTTACTTTAACTCCATGAATTTTATCGGTGAAAATCGCACTTGCAGCTATCAGTGGCCAAAGAAACCATCAAGGGCGGTAAGATTGAATATCCAGGAAAGGTTTAACCATTTAAACGCCCGACTTCATATCAGTTGGCGTGCACCCAGCGCCCGGCACAGTGAATCGAAAAATAAATACCTACAACAAAGAGGGATGTGCAATACTTAACTTTTCGATGCCGATATTTCGTTTTAATAACGACATTTGCATTTGGGAGCGTGGTTAACTAACAACTACAACTTGACCAAGCTAAGTTTGCACCTCGCCTCGATTACGTCACACTGACGCTTAGGTACGGGCTCCAAAAAAGGATTCGCTGACTTTAAAAAAGTAAACAAATGTTTGTTAGATTTTACTTTGCATTTATTGTTTTTAACATTATATTATACATAGGTATACGGGTACACGCCGCATTCCAGCGAGGTGCAAACTTAGGTTGGTGGAGATATAGGTACCTACATGAATACTACTTACCTTACGAAATTATTCGGCATTTTTCGTAAGCCAGTAAAACAAAAAGTGTTTAAAAATTTGAACGATTTATTAATTAGTACTTAGGCTATTCACAATAAAATCAGTCCAGAGAAGAAAAACTATTGAGAAATAAAAATGGCGAGGTTTACCTCACTTCACTGTGCCGGGCGCTGAGGGCACGCCAACTGATATGAAGTTGGTGGTTAACAAATAACAATAAACATAAAAATAAAAAAAATTGCTTGGACGACGTCAATAACAGTTTACCTACCTATTGACTTAGATGGTAATGATATTGGAACGATACATCAATGTCAAACTCTTCGTCTGATAAAAATTCTTCATTTTCATCGCCTTCTAGAATTCGTATTAACTCTCCAGTAGTCGTCATGATAAATTTCTGTCATGTATATTTATCGACATACGAACGTAAAACTACATTCACAAGCACAACACTGATGGAAAATTCCAGAAGTCGGCACTCGTTTATGACGTAAGAAGCGGCCGTATTTATCCGACCGTGGCGCTGGGCGTACTAACAAAGTAAGTTTCGGAACATGTAGGCTAGGGATGGGAACCATCAATTCAGTCGCTGACATTTCACAAGTAAACACACATATATTAAAAAAAAAAAATTATTAGCAAATATTTCTCGTTATACTGACTAATTAACTTTAAAACAAATACAGCAATATTTGTTTTAAAGTTAATTAATCAGTATAACGAGAAATATTTTGATTTATGTTTACTTTTGTATCGGTAAATCTTGGCATATGTCCAGTCCCTCGTGTCGGATTTTTCCGTCATGGGCGTTGTATGTACAGACGCCAGCACATCAAGCTACCCGAAACTGTCAGATTTTCCCAATCAACTTTGAACCTTATGCTTTAGCGCTAAAGTTGAAAATCTATTAAAGAAATCTGACAGATTGTAGTAGCTTGATGTGCTGGCGTCTGTACATCAATACAATTTGCTAAAAATAATATTAGTAATTCATCTAACTTTGGACATTATTTTTAGGACTTCTTATTATGAAACTAAAGTGTATTAAATTGTAAATGATTGCTTATTTAACTATTTACCTAATATAGGTAAACATATTTTTGATAGAATACAGCGTGATTAAATAAAAAAGCAGATTAAACGAGCTGTGGTATTTTGGTCGGATATACACGGTGTAATTGACAGGTTGGCAAAAACTGAAACAGTAGCTTCAGACCATGATTTATGACTGAAAAACGTTGGAATTTTCTTCAGGAAAATTGTCGAATTTTCCGACCGTTTTTCAACTAGATTTGTGTTCTATTCATTTGTTACAACAAAATCCAGCCCTAAAAACATAATTTTAGTGAAAAAAAGCAAAAAACTTAAACTCGGCAATGTAAATAATAATGATTTAAAAAGAAAATTCATACATACCGCGCGGAATCAGCTGTTAGCTCTAAAAGTTTACTGGCCTCCGACAGTACCTACGACAGACAGAGAAAGCATACCGCTCGCTCGCTCGCTCCCTTTGTGTGCTGCGCGCCGACGCCTTTGCTTACGCGCCGACACTGCTAGGGTTGTACCACGTATGGAATTTAATACTTGTCATTTTATTTTTATTTATGTAAAATGCTTTATTAATAATTAAATACTCAGGAGTATGATTACTTATTTATTCTTTCTTAATTCCGAAAACCTTACTTTAAATCGTTAACCTTTCGAGTATCGTAATAAGAGACACAATAGAAAGACAACAGGTGTGAGGACGCCGGCGTCCTCGCGGTGCTTAACAGTTTGATCTACAGTATCAATTACGAAGCCACCCGAACTGTACACACGCGTTGCATTACAGTAATGTAAATTGGTTTAGATAAGTAGGACATAAAACATAAAAACATCGCGTCAATATTGCCAGATTCACATTCCTTACCCTGTCAATCCCGGAGCGAAAGCTGGCGTTCAAAAAGGTTTGCTTATTTTCGTTATTTACAGACTATTTATAAGAAAAACTTCTTGTTTACGTTCTTGAACAAAGACCCTATAAAAAAAAAACGCTTATTTTATAATCTATGCGAATGCCGGCGTTTGCTTAGTGTTTAGAAAATGGCGCAAAATCGCGCGCGTGCCGCTTGGGGATTGACAGGTACTAGGTTTAAACTTAGAAGCAGAACCATGAGTAGAAGTAACAAGAGATAGCGGTTAATAACAATCTTTATCATACGATTACGATACGATTCTTTTTCAATACCTAGTTCTACATCTTTATCTCAATGGCAGGCCGAACACGGTAACTACTGTGCCATGGGCTCCTCGACTAACGTATCTAGTAATATTACCGAAATAAAATGTTTCATTTCATATCATGTAGGCAGCCCTATGCTACACGTGTCACAAACACTCTCAAAGGTTTGCCGACAAACGAAACCGTCAGCACTCACTCAGCCGTTAGTTCAGTTTGCCGCGATTGCTGGTGCGTTCTGGACTTTATTTCGTTTTCTTTCAACTGTCGGGAGTTCGGGACTGTGTTGTGCGTTGAGTTGAGTTGTGTGTTTTTGTGTTTTTGTGTTGTGTGGTATCATCATGAATCGGCGTAATGAAACGTTTAGTGCTCGCGAATATGGCCAGATGTTAATGTGCTTGGGTGAAGCTAGAGGAAACGCGTCGTTGGCATTAAGGCTCTATGTTCAAAGTCACCCAAATGAACGACATCCAGCTAATAGTCGTACTATCACACGGGCATATCAACGTGTTTTAGAAAATTTACCTATTGTGCCGCGGCAGGAAGGTGCTGGAAGGACAATCAGTGCTCGTTCTGAGCAGGCGATTTTAGATGTTGTCCGTCGAAATCCGCGTTTGGGAACCCGTACTGCTGCAAAACTTGTAAGGCGTAATAACGGACCCCGGGTTTCACATTGGGCTGTGCACAAAGTCCTTCGAAAGGACAAGCAACGTCCATATCGGATCCATAAAGTGCAGGCTCTGGTACCTGGCGACTCAACCCGCAGACTAGCGTACTGCAGATGGCTGATACGTCGGCAGCAGCTAAATCGCCAATTCGTTTCACGGGTGATTTGGACCGATGAATCGACGTTTACACGAAACGGTATGTGGAACCGGCGGAATGCTCACATTTGGGCACGCCACAACCCGTACGCAATGCAGCAGACGGGTCATCAGACGCGGTGGTCACTGAATGTGTGGGCTGGCGTGTATCATAACCGTATTTTGGGTCCCGTGTTTTTGCCAACTAGAATGGACGGCCGGCGTTATTGCGAATTTCTACAGCAGGATTTTGAAGCCATGATGGACACTCTGCGGGCTGAGCTAGATCAAGAGCGGGATCGTATGGAGAACGAACCCTTAGCTCAACTACCTACCATCTGGTTTCAGCACGACGGCGCCCCGCCGCATGTGGTACTCCCAGTCCGACAGCACCTGGACCGTACTTTTCCAAACCGATGGATTGGGAGATTCGGGCCACATGCATGGCCACCTCGATCGCCTGACCTAACCCCATTGGACTTTTTCCTGTGGGGTTATATCAAAGAACGGGTGTATGTGACGGAGTGTGATACCGCGGCCGAAATGGAGCAGCGCATAAGAGACGCTTTCGCATCGTTAAACCAACAAATCAATGAGGATGTGACAATGATGCCTCGTCTCCATGCCGAAACCCTGCGTCGAGCACAACTGTGCGTGCAGCTCGGAGGCAACCACTTCGAGCCATGCCTTATACGACCCGAGAGACTTTAATTTAGGTAAGTGACTAATATTTTAATTTTTGATAGGTATTGAATTTGTGTTTAAATTTTTTGATAGGTGTGTTTGTGTGTGTATTGTATTATGTATTTATTCCAAACGTCCCGAAGTACCTATTAGTATGAATGAACAACGCGCGGACATTGCAATACGCGCGCAATATAGGGTCGCGCGCGTATCGCAATGTTCGTTATACATTGCGTAGCCGAAATAAAATTGAAAATTGAAAAACGTTCACCTATCATTTCCGGGAAAATATTTCACTATCAAAATGTTAACAATACCAGTCTGAATTCATACTTTTCGTTTTTGCCAACCTGTCAATTACACGGTGTATACGACTCTGGCGAAATGGGCCCGAAAATATTTGTCGTATTAATCCGACGTAGGCGGCTAAAAGGTTAATGTAAGAACAAATTTCAAATGGCGTGAACATGTAGCGACGTGCACTTAAGTCGGTAAAAAAGTTCCACAAGTACACGTCTATATCGCCATTTATTAGTTACCGAAGGAACTACGACGTTCGGTGGCACGGTTGCGACACGGCGGGCAATTCAAACATTTTCTCGATTTGGGCCATAGTTATGCCCTAGAGTCGAAAGTAACCCGCATCTACGGTACATTAAAATCCTTGCGTATTTTAGATATGGATAGGTATTATATTAGATAAGAATACTTATTAGAATCGATAACCAACGTGTACACTGCTACATCCCTAATTCAGATGCGAGAATGTCATAAAATTGACTGGCAAGCAACGCCATTGTCACAATACCAAGACAAGTCATGTTGAATAGTGTTGTAACCATATTGTAATAAATATATATTTTTAGTTTTCTAATGTAAGAAGCTCCAACAGGGACGGGCGTAGTCAATGATGACACAATTATTTTATGTAACTCACTTATATTTCTCAACTGTACATACAAAATCAATGCTTAGCTTAGCACTAGGTACACTTATTAACAATCACAGAACCTATCGCAGAACCTATGCGTCAAGTCCAAATTCCCAAGAGACCGTGCAACCCGCCAAAACGTTTCGTCCTCTCGTTATCCCTGCATCTTTTTAGCGGGAAGAGCGAGTTCTCTGATTGGTTCCCGCTATTTTGCGTCAACCAATCACAGAACGACCATGACTATAATAAAAGGGTAAAGTTGCCAGTGAACAATATTGAAATGAAAGCTCTATTAATATGAATAACTACGACTAAAATAATCGATTAGCAAAATTATAATTCACAAACCCTAACAATCGACCGTCCTGACAACGTGTGCGTCCCCGCACACGACACCAGGTGGAACCCTAACAATCGGAACGCCCGCTGGTTGCTCAGTTTTTACATTTTTATTGTTTGAGTATCGAATTACAATAGCAGGTAACCACCTGCTTCCACAAGGCTAATCAAAGTATGACTCATTAATCAGTTCCCTAGGAATTGCGGCTTAGTGTGAAATACTACTTTACAAAATGACTAAGCTAAATAATATTTAATATAAATTAGGTACAAGTTCAATACAGTATGTATACATTATAGCTAACAATTAGGTTGAGGTGAATATCTGATGTAAGTATTAAACTCAATTACACACATAAGATTGATTCAACTGTCGAGGAAAGGAAAGTACCAAATAATCAACTCTATAGATTTATGTAACAATTTCTACGTCTAGTTATTGACTTACACACATCGGATCAGTACCTAATATCTTGTATAATTTCTACTAAGTATTAGATCTCTTTGAATTTGATCAGAAAACAACGATCGATTTATGTTCTCTGTCACTTACGATTAAACTTAGCTTTGGGTTCCGAACGATCGATTAATCGGTTTACCCATCATCGAATTTCTAACCCGAACGATCGATTTTTCGGGGCCTAACTGGTGCCTACAAGACGATCGATTTACTTGTGGCAACCAGAAGGACATTTGTTGAATCAAGTCACGATCCGATCGATTCTCGTGCCTGATCTGAAACAATGAATGACACGCATCTGTAGTTAAGTGTCTCTAGAACTTGGTGGAATAAACTATAGAACTTAGGAAAATTAAAATAAAATGGTCAATTTATGATTCAGTGTGGTCCTCATCGTCAGTGCCACTGGTATCCGAGTTATTCACCTCTAGGGCCTCAATGTGTATCCATGGCATCATACGGTCTGCTGCCACGGTTGTGGGTCGTTTGTTTTGCATACTGGCCAAACCCGGAACCGGTGCTACCTTATATCTGTCCCTACCTAAGACTCTGGTAACACGATAGGGCCCTATAAACGAGGGCATGAGCTTTTTACTTTGTCCGTCATTATTGAAACAAGTCTTGGTTATTTTAACGAGTTCACCTTCGACATAGGTCCGGGCTGGCACCCTATTCCTATCATAAACCCGCTTTTGTTTAGCCTGCTCGTTATCAATCCTTTTCTTGACCTCCTCTCGAATAGTGGTAATTTCGCAGTTTTCGCGAGAGTCTTTTGTGACTTCGTTAAGAATGGGATTTATTTCGCTACTCATACTAGTTCCGAATAGTACCTCTGACGGCGTCCTACCAGTGGTTTTCTGAAAAGTGTTATTTAGACCCCACTGAATTTTCCCTAAATGACCATCCCAGTCCTTTTCACCGTACTTAACGGTCATTGCTTTCAAAGAATCGAGAATTGTACGGTTGTAACGTTCAACCTGACCATTTGATCTCGGACTGGCTACAGCATTAAGAATATGTTTAATTCCCTTGTCTAGGCAGAATCGATTAAAAGCATGAGATGTAAAGCAGGTACCACGATCGCTTACAAGGCGATCAGGGACCCTAAATGTAAAAAATATATCTTCAAGAACTCTAATTGCATTCAAACTGTTAGTATTTCTAACGGGTTTGATAAAACAGAATTTGGTGAAGGCTTCTACAACGACCAGTAAGTAAGCATAGCCTCTCTTTGATTTGACAAAAGGCCCGAGATGGTCAACATGCACCGTATGAAATGGTACTTCTATTTTGGCGATGGGGTGGAGCAGACCCTCGTTTGTTTTAGTCTTGTTCTTTGCATATGCACATTCAATGCATGAACCAACATATTTTTTTACAAACCTGGACATTTTATTAAACCAATAGTGTTTCTTTATTCTTTCGAGAGTCTTTTCCACCCCAAAATGGCCAATATCGTCATGGTTCATCCGGCACACTTGCCATCTCGCACCTCTTGGCACCACCCAACGCAGGCTATTTTTATCATTACCTATACAACGAAACAATTTGTTATCCTTGACCACAAAATTATCTTTTATGTATCGGAGTTCCTTCTCATTAAGACTATCATTTAAAATGTTTTTAATCCTACAGAGTTCGGTGTCTCCCAGCTGAAGCGTGTGTAACCAATCTTCACTACTGATCGACATAACTGAAAATTGATCGATGGGATTCTCGCTCTCTATTGGATTGCGGGACAGCGCATCTACATGACCCATCTTTACGCCTGCTCTATACTCAACTAAACATTCAAACTCTTGTAGTAAGAGCCACCAGCGTGCTATCCGCGGGATTAGGTCTCGTTTTGAGAACGTAGATCGTAGAGCACTACAATCTGTAATGATCTTAAATGATTTCCCTAGTAGATAGACCCTAAACTTTCGCAAAGAACAGACTACTGCTAGAGTTTCGAGTTCATACAAATGGAAATTTTTCTCCTCAGGAGAGGTTTGTCGACTGTAGTAAGCTACTGGGCGGAAAGTATCATTCCCTTCAGAGCGCTGCAATAATATACCTCCAACACCTAATCTACTTGCGTCGGTGTGGAGCTCTGTCTCTGCTGCAGGATCATATATTGCAAGAATAGGCCTGTTAACCAACTTAGATTTCAAGACTTCAAAAGCCTCCTCTTGACTATTACCCCATGTCCATGAGGTGTCCTTTTTTAACAATTTACTGAGAGGCAAAGCAATTCGGGCAAAATCTTGGATAAATTTACGGAAATAACTAGCCAGACCAAGGAACTGCCGTACATTGTGAACATTCTCAGGTCGTGGAAAATTCATGACACTAATGATTTTTTTATCACCTGGCCTAACCCCAGCTGCACTGATTTCGTAACCAAGATAATCGATTTTGTCTCGCAAGAAGTCGCATTTGGAAAGATTCAAAGTGAGATTTGCTTTCTCCAAAAGTTGCAATACCTCCTCAAGCCGTACCAGACATTCACTAAAGTCCTTACCAAAAATAAGGACGTCATCTAAATAAGCAGTTGCCTTGTTGAACCGAGCTGACCCTAATATCGAATTCATCATCCGTTGAAAAACGGCCGGTGCGTTAGCCAAACCAAACGGCATGCGATTAAACTCGTACTGTCCGTCTGGCGTAACAAATGAGGTAAGGTATCTGCTCTGTTCTGAAATCGGCACCTGGTAATAACCTGATGTAAGATCGAGCGAAATAAAACAAGCCTGGCCGGTAAGTCGTGCTATTTCGTCTTCGATAATGGGCATAGGGTAGCGCTCTTTCACCGTGATAGAATTAAGCATACGGTAATCGATACACATTCGAAATGACCCATCCTTTTTGCGTACGAGTAGAATTGGACTAGCGTACCCTGAGATCGACTCCCTTACTATCCCTGCATCCAGCATCTCCTTCACCATTGCCCGTACCTTCTCACGTTCATGATGCGACAACCTATATGGGCGATAGACGACAGGGTGGTCACTGTTTAACTCTATGTTCATTTCGGTCGCGTTGGTACAACCTAGGTCCCTAAGAGAGGATGCGAAGCAACGATGATATTTTCTGAGCAACTCTACTAACCTTTGTTTCACGTCCTCTGGCACCTTATCACCGACACGAATAAGATTCTCATCGAAGTCACAGTCCTCAATCGCCACAGGGATTTCTGGTGGTTCGACAACTACCCTACTGACAACCTCTACTCGTTTTGCACGACATAGAACTAAATTATTTGTGATGCAGCAGGAACTTGAACATGGGAACACGGTTATATAAATACGACTATTTTCAGAGCGATAGAGACCTCCACAAACAAAGTACTGTTTATTTGGTTTCCCAGCGACAACATTTTTCAAAAAAATGTTGCCACAGGCGGAGGGTTCAATCCATGCCTTCACTGATGCTGCACCATAGAGTTCTACCAATCCTGTTGCCCTAATTTTAAGAGAGGACTCTGTTAGATCCGGATCTGGATGTGGCATTTCATTGCCAATATCGATAAATTGTAGCCTAGTTACGTCCTTATAAACTATGATGTGAGGTTGTTCGGTGAAGGACTGCCCTATAAGCGCGGATTTCTCTAAAAAATTATCGCACACAACCTTGCATGGAACCTGAGCATTGACACCATCCACCCCAAAATTAAGTAGCAACCCTCCTAGTGACTCTACTATACCGTTTCCAAACCCTTTTAACAATGATGGTACGTGATCGTGGGTCAAGCCTAACTCATTAACTACAGATTCCTTTATAAGCGTGACTTCGCTCCCAAAATCTACAAAGGCTTTCTGTAACGTACCGTTAATTTTTACATCCTTAATAAATTTCGAGTTCGGGTGCGAGTTGAATCCTTGACTGGCTACATCAATACACATGGCTTTTGGAATGTTACCGCTAGGTTTTCCGACGTTATTTTGTATCTGCGTGTTACAGTTATCGACTGTATGCCCTATTTTGTTGCATTTTGTGCATTTTATAAGCGGTTTAGGACAATGTAAGAAGCTGTGACCCCTTTCTTTACAATTGTAACATCCCGGAAATGAACCTGATTTAGCACCCGGCCTTTGACTGGGCTGACCATTAGGGGTATTAGAGTTATCGGTTTTGTTCTTGTTAAAGTTTCGATCGAAATGCTGATAAGAGTCTCTGCTGCTCATCAAAAACTGCAAGAGCTGATCGGGGTGAGAGGACCGTAAAGCTAGGGCACCTGATTTGAGGGTCCTATCACTGATCCCATGAATGATACAATCAACCGCACGTTTATCAACTATGTCACATTGGTTAAGTAAAGCTAGTTTCTCATAAAAATAAACCTCTATAGGTTCATTATGTCTACTCCTCCTTTTAAGCATTTCCTCCAAGGCCTGACCGTAATTTTGTTCGCAAGGGAAGGCGTTTATTAGTTTCTCTTGCCATTCTTGCCAGTTAAACAGAACCGAGTTTAAACCTTCATACCATGTTTTGGCGAGGCCTTGAAGTTTCTGCATAGCAAAGTGAACGATAGTTTTGTCATCCCAACCGTACACACTAGCACACTCATTGACTTTCTTGAGCCATACATCAATTCGTTGGTTTTTTGTAGATGGATCAAAATTAGGTAGTATGTTCATGTGATCAATTTTTTGAAAAACCCGAGTGTCTCGGGCGGATTGAGATGCCAAACTATCTTTCAAACATTTGAAGACATCAACAATATATTTTTTTGATACAGATGGGCTACGTGACCTTTTAAAATGTCCCGCGACGTTACGATGCTCAGCATGCGGCCCGTCACCGCCGTGACGATCGGCTTCCGCTCGTCGCCGTTGATGGTCGAGTGTCCCACTGCGTTGGCTGCGACTGCGGTTGCGTCGTTGGGTGGCTTGCCGCGACGATGTGCGCCGCGCGCTGTTTCGGCTGCGACTCCTGTTGCGGGTCTTGGCATGTAGAAGACGCTCCCGTTCTTGTAGCAGCTGCCTCTCTAGGAGCTTGACTCTTTCATGGCTCAAGCCCAGTTCTTGATCCCGGGTGCGACGTGGGCTGCGAGTTCGCAACCGACTATGACTGTGGTCTCTCACCCGGCTCCTACTTCGATGCTCTATCGCATAGGGCGTCTCAAGTCGTCGATGACTGGCTTGCGTGCTTGGACGTCTAGGTGTCCCATCCATGATGCAAGGGCTCAAAAGAGAAAACAAAACAACCTTAGGTTTGATTTAAGCTATATAAAGATTTTCAAAACATCCGTGATGTCTGTAGATTCTTGTCGTAAGGATCGAATTTTGTATTTATTTCTACAATGAAACTATGCACACTGTATGCGTATGCAATTCAAAGCTGGCAATTGACATAACACCCAACTATTACTAAATTGTGACTGCATATAGTCTATAATTCGAATATTCATGATAAATATCGAAACATTATTGTCCATAAAACTACGATATTATTCAGCGAATATAGCAAGCATTCTTACCAAAATGTTTGAGAGTATATCATGTAAACGATTCACACTACTTAAACTGAGATTAATTCAGACAAACAGCGTAAAACAACATAGTCAATCATAGAATATCAATGCTTTTACTTGGTAACAGATCGGTATAACGTAAAGTTTAGTGTGGGTAGGTACACAATCATGATTATGTAAAACAATTATAAAAACCATTGAATGCTTTATCTCTGCTATGTAGTTGTTAAGCAGACTGACTTTAAAGATCTATGTTACCAAGCAGCGGCTATTTGACCAACACAATAAAGATAATTGCAAATTAATGGGCGTATACTTACGTTGCTATCCCACTTCTGAAATGTAAGAAGCTCCAACAGGGACGGGCGTAGTCAATGATGACACAATTATTTTATGTAACTCACTTATATTTCTCAACTGTACATACAAAATCAATGCTTAGCTTAGCACTAGGTACACTTATTAACAATCACAGAACCTATCGCAGAACCTATGCGTCAAGTCCAAATTCCCAAGAGACCGTGCAACCCGCCAAAACGTTTCGTCCTCTCGTTATCCCTGCATCTTTTTAGCGGGAAGAGCGAGTTCTCTGATTGGTTCCCGCTATTTTGCGTCAACCAATCACAGAACGACCATGACTATAATAAAAGGGTAAAGTTGCCAGTGAACAATATTGAAATGAAAGCTCTATTAATATGAATAACTACGACTAAAATAATCGATTAGCAAAATTATAATTCACAAACCCTAACACTAATATCTGCTTTTTCATTGATAGTCTCTGTTAAATGCTGTGTAAAGATTACTATATTGGAATATAGTGGCAGGTTAAATAAAATTTCAGTGTCGTGAGTACGGTTTATTAGAAAATTAAAGACGAAAATAAAAACTCAGTTGTATATCGATATAAGTTTTGGAATCCCTATTTATTATGAAGGTCATTTGACGGAAAAAGTGGCCTGGCGTCAGGGGTACGGCGATACGTTTATACTCTGGCGTTAAAAAGGTTAACCTATGTTAGTACTTAACTAATAACCTAGACAATGTACAGGTGACAAGTGACCTCACCAACGGGCTGTCATGTCTCCCGGCTATAGCGCGTAGAATGCTGCTGGGGCTGCCACGGAATCTGTTTAACCCGTGAGAAGGCGCGCCTAATTTTCTTACACGAGTAGGCGCGTGCGAGCAAATTGCTCACACTATCATAAATGTTTATATT
Source organism: Eremobia ochroleuca (assembly GCA_949629135.1). NCBI lineage: Eukaryota > Metazoa > Arthropoda > Insecta > Lepidoptera > Noctuidae > Eremobia > Eremobia ochroleuca. The sequence goes on along the minus strand of OX451401.1, from coordinate 459,129 downwards.
TTTAGTGTTTCTATATTTATTGGCTTATAATGTATTTAAATAAATAACACAAGGTTTAGTAAGTAAGAAAACAAGTATTTTAATCAAAACTATTAAACATAATAGCAACTTCTAACGCAAATAACAAAACAACCTAGTATTAATTAATTTTTTTGGCACGTTTCATAAAAATCACAATAAAAACTGTTCCATAACAAAAACTAAAAAGTGTTATTCATCCATTAAATCTACACTAATTTGCCTCTCGAAACACACTGAACACATGTATTTTACATGTTCGGTGCAAAGTAATTGCTGGGCGCGTGATGAGCAAATTGCCGCACGTTGGTACACGACCTCCACAAACGCCTTGCTGCGCGGTCGCAACGCCACTGAGCGGATCGAGAATTGCGTCAGGGGAGAGGGGGTGAATATTTAGGAAGGTACTTAAGTGCTTGAATTGATGTGGCATGGGAAAGACAAAAAAATTTTGAATTACATTTTTGTGTGAGCAAATTGCTCATAGCGCGCCTTCTCACGGGTTAACAGCGAGGCAAGCGGCGAGCGGCGAGGCGTGGCATGTGTGGCCATTTTAACTAAATTAAAATACTTTTCAATACTCTCGTAAAGTGGCTCTCATGGCACCGCATTTAGGGACGTCAGGCGGCGTTTTTACGAAATCGTGTTTTTTACTTTACCATTATTAGTTTTTTAATCTTGGCATAGAACTTAGCTAATTATACCAAACTATTTTGCAAAAAAAAAAAAGAAAATATCTTTATTTTTAATTTACCTATAGTAAATTAACACAATACGTATAAATAATGGTCTTATTCTTTATGCCATAGGTTACTGATGGTCAAAGTAATGCTGCAAAAACAAGCTCCGCTCCAATAGCATCTACATCACAACCGCTAGTTGAGGCTGATATTTTCAAGCAACCAAAAATAACTGCTCATGTCTGATTATAATATCAAAATATTAGGTTGTCCAAATATAAATCCGCCATTATTCAGAAAACTTTATTATAAATTTTATTTTTAAATTAACAACTACTTTTCATTAATGTAGGTATTGACCGTCGTTATCCACAACTTGCTGCCAACGATTTGCCAGTGTGAGAAACCCGCGCTCGTAGAAGGCTTTCGGTTTTTCGTCCAGAAAGTTTGTCACATTTTAGTTTGTGTTCGTCATCAATTTTTCTTTTGTTGTAAGTAATTAGATAAAGCCCTGAATAGGTGGTAATCGGTTGGCGCAATGTCTGGCGAATAAGGGGGATGTGCAATAATGGTCCATCCAAGTTCCTGTATTTTCTCACGAGTTTTCTTGCAAATGTGCGCTCTGGCATTGTCATGCAAAAAGTAAATTCTGTCCTGTTTTCCTTTCAGTTTTTTAGGTGTTTGTAACTGTAGTATTAGGTGGTAAAAGTTCCCAGTATATTATTCCCCTAATTCCCCACCAGACGCACAGCATAACCTTTTTTTGGTGACTGTCTTGTCTCGGTGTTGGTACTGCCTTCTGACCGGTGGGACCAACTCTGAAATCACGAAAACAAAATCAGCTGTTTAATACAAAAGTTCAATACCTACTTGACCAAAATGTATTAGGTCTTTACCTATGAAATTGCCGTTCTGCAGTACTGGCCATTTCAAATCAAAATAATTTTTGTTTGGCTAAGAATTCTAATTTCAAATTAATTTTATTTTAAAAACATGGAATTTTGTTTCCAAAAGTAGTCATTTGTTTATTGATTAGTGTTACATTTTCATCGCATTTCAATCTTTTTCGTCATCATGGATACGTTAAAAATTCGAGTAATTATAGAATAATATATGAGTACCTACCGTCGTGGCAGCAACGCGGCACAAGCGGCACGCAACATCAACGACGTTTACGGAGCTAACACTACAAACCAACGCACCACCTGTTATTGGTTTGCTCGCTTCCGTTCTGGAAATTTCGACCTGAAAAATAAACCTCGCGGTCGTCCGAAGACTGGTCGACAGTGAAGAATTAAAGGCGATTGTGGAAGCTGATGATACACAATCGACGGCTGAATTAGCAGCAGCTTTCGACGTTAGCGTCAAAACAATATTGGTCCATTTGCGTCAAATTGGCAAGGTAAAAAAGCTTGACAAATGGGTGCCCCACGAACTCAATGATCGCCAGCGCGAAGTACGCGTCGAGACGTGCCTTGCACTGCTCAACAGACACACAAATGAAGGAATTTTGAACCGCATTGTTACCTGCGATGAAAAATGGATTCTGTTTGATAACCGCAAGCGCTCAGCAAGTTGGTTGGATCCTGGTTCAGCACCTAAACAATGCCCTAAACGAAAACTTACCTACCCCTAGAAAAGTGATGGTCACTGTTTGGTGGTCTAGCGCCGGTGTGATTCATCACAGCTTCTTACCAAACGGGGTGAGCATTACTGCAGATGTGTACTGTGAAGAACTGAACACAATGATGGAGAAGCTGGCACATCTCCAACCAGCATTGGTCAATCGCTCGTCTCCGCTGCTCCTGCACGACAACGCGCGACCTCATACTGCACAGCAGACGGTCTCCAAGTTGCAAGAACTGGGGTTGGAAGCTGTCCGTCATCCGCCCTACTCACCAGACCTTGCGCCTACAGACTACTACTTTTTCCAGAATTTGGATAACTTCTTGGCGGGAAAAAAATTCAATACCCGAGAGGCAGTACAAAATGCCTTTGAAGAATTTGTTGCCTCCCGTCCAGCTGATTTCTTTAAGAAGGGCATCAATAAACTGCCACTGCGTTGGAAAAGATGCATTGATTGCATGGGTGCTTACTTCGATTAATACAAATAAAAAATACATGAAAAAAATTCGTTTAAATTTTATCATACAAAACGGCAATTTCATAGGTAAAGACCTATTATCAAAGCAAAAAATGCACCAGTAACCGCTCGAAACGAACTTGAACTAATTTGAAATTGTATCATTCCATAGATCGAGCTTTGCGCAGCGACACGCTCATTCATACTATTTACACACACACGCTTCTCTATACGTTCCATTCATAAAAAATTAAAAGCCAGGCTTAAAAATCAGTACAATTTGGAAAATAAGTACTTACATACTAATGTTATCAACAACGTGAACAATTTCTATGCAAATAGTGAGAGGTCCAGAAGCCTTATAAGAAGCCAGGTCGTGCGAGCGAGACGGGACGATGTTTATTGTTGCGTTCTCGCAATAGCGGCATTGGAGAGGTTTGGCAACGGTGCGCGTGATGAGAACTGCGCGGAATTTAAATACTTTTTACTTAAATAATTATTCTTTGAGCATGTAAACCTGGCAACCTTGCATCGTACGTAGGTATAGCGGGGCGGCCGGGCCGCGCAGATTATTTTTTATTATTCTTATCAATTCTTGCGACATGATTGAGTTGGATAATTTTACAAGTTTACTTGTGTAGTTTTTTTTTTAAATTTTTTTAATTGTTATGCTCACGTTTGACTGAAAGCCGGGCTTTTCAGCTTTAATGAAAGGAACGCCCCTGGTTGCCGGTGGCCATACAGGTAACTACGAAACCAGTCAATCGCCGTTGGAGATATGTTAAGTGAGCGAAGCATTCCAAACAGGATATCGAAATCGACAGTATTGAATGCATTAGTAAAATCTAGTAAACAAAGAACTGTCAGATTTCCTCTCTCCATGCCTAACCGTATGTCATCATCAGTGACCTTAACTGAGGCTGTAGTGGTGCTGTGACCAGGACGAAAACCGGATTGGAAAGGAGGAGCAGACTATTCTTACAAAGAAAAGTACTGAGCTGATTGTGGACAAGGCCTTCTAGGACTTTGGAGAGGAAAGGCAAGATGGAGATAGGACGGTATTCTGAAACGAAAGTAGGATTGGATTTTTTGGGTAAAGGAATGACTTTGGCCTCTTTTCACATTGATGGAAAGGCACCATAGGATATATAGTAGTTCAGGATATAGCATAGGATAGGAAGGATTTCGTCGAGGACAGGGAGTATCATTTTCCGACTTATGCAATCACTACCAACTGCGTTAGACGTGATTGAAACTATGCTCGTCTTAACATCACAATCAGAGAATTGACTAAAAATAAATGGGGGATGGTCCGGAGTTGGAAGGTTTGAATGATAGTTAACAGTAGCTGCCTTCATGGTCCCATTACTTTGGGACGAAGATGAGAAGTGTTCATTCAGTAGATCAATATCTAAACCTTTAGGAATCGTTTCTTGGCGTGTTTTTCCAACTCCCATGGACTTAAGAAATTTCCAGACTGTTGCTGGATCTCCGTTTTCAACTGAGGTGTCGATGTGGCGGCGTTGGGCATCTCTACATACCTTATTGCAACGATTGCGTGCATGAAAAAGGATCTCCCGGTTCAACGGCGAGGGCCGACACTTGTATTTAGTTTTGGTTACAGCCTTTCTGTACATGATAGTACTAATATCGTCTGTAAGCCATGGTGCCGGAAGGTGTTTGATTTTCACTGCACGAATGGGAGCGTGAATATCGTACATCCATCGACTCAACATTGATTAAAGGAGCCCATTCAATGCTGTTAGCATCTCTTCGGAGATCATCTGTATTCATACCACCAAAATTGCGCTGCAGGAGAATTTTAGGTTTTGTCTTGGGTGGGCGAATTTTATAGGATAGGAATTATTATCATGACTTATTGTCATAGTAAGAAAACATTTCAGCTGGGCATTGACCATGCTTGCTGGCATGTTGAGGAGAGGAAACAATGAGAAGATCCAGAAGTGAAGGATTACAGTTTGGAAAATGGTGTGTGGCACTTAAAGGGAGAATTGATAAATTCGAAGACTGGACTATTGATCGAAGAGAAGAAGAGCGCGAATCATTTTTCAATAAGCAAGTATTGAAATCCCCCATAATGACTAAGAGGCTGTTAAGAACGTAAGAGGGTGTTAGGTTTTCTAGGATCTTTTGAAAGGAAGACAAGAAATTTATACGTGACGAAGGGCTATAATAAACACCTAGAAGAACTTTCACGTGATTCAGGTTAACTTCCAAAAAGAGATGCTCGCCCGCGTTTTGCGGTGCAGGTTGCGCAGACATATCGACAATTGAAAAAGGAATATGTGGACGAAGGTATATGACAACACCGCCGCCACCGCCACTCGTGCGATCATTTCTTATTAGTTGAAAACCCGGCAAGGAATACCATTTTTAACCGACTTCAAAAAAAGGAGGAGGTTATCAATTCGACTGTATTTTTTTTTTTTTTTTTTTTTTTTATGTTTGTTACCTCATAATAACCGACTGGGTGAACCGATTTTCATGATTCTTTTTTTATTTGAATGCTGGTGCTTCCCGTGTGGTCCCATTGTCACCATTTCAATATCTGATGATGGGATCTTGTAGAAATCGGGGGAACTCTTCAATAAATAACAGCAGATTAACCGCGATTGTTGCTATAGCATATCTAAGCATTGTTTACACCATCACACAACATAATATCACGCCTGTACTCACTACAAAGGTTATAATTTTTTTTTTTATGATAATAATAATTAATACCAGTAAAACAACCGCGATTGCTGCTATCGCATATGTATGCACTGTTTACGCAATCGCACAACATAACATCACGTCTGTACCCTATAAACGCAGATGCAGCTTCCTGTCACTGATATTTACATAGCAAGTAGTGTTTATATGAATTTGATTGGGGTAGATATAACTAAAAAGTGAAATATAAAAAATTTTATATATAAAAAAAACAACCGACTTCCAAAAAACACTACAAAGTGAAAAATAATTTTAATTTCGGAAGTCGGTGTCAAAAAACCAAAATGCAGAACCAACGACACCGACTTCCAAAATTAAAATTATTTTTCACTTTGTAGTGTTTTTTGGAAGTCGGTTGTTTTTTTTATATATAAAATTTTTTCACTACAGAGAAAAATAGTTCGTAGATGGTTACAAAGGTATCAAGCGACGGGTGATGTGAAATGTGATCGCCAAGGCCCTCGCCCAACTGCTTACACTAATGAATCGGAGCGACACCTTGGGTCACACAAAACTTGGAAACTAATACGAAATAGTACTGCATGCTTCAATATGGTTTCGGGCATGAAAAGTCGACTTCAATGTGTGATAGACAGTGACGGCCATCCTCTCCGTTATTAATAGACAATTTACTCGGCAGATTGACTGTGTAACTTATCTGATAAAATTGCATTGGAACGTATGTGCAAGTGTTAAAATTCCCAATATTTGTGGGATCATTATCTCGTAGTTAATCAAAAATAAACCACCTTTATTATTATCAATCCAGTTACTCTTGTTTACAAGTAGCCTTGTAATGTGTTAACGATGCACCATCTGGCCTCACATATTTTTCTAATGTTTACGCGCCGCCGCCTCGGGTCCTGATGTGTGGGGGGGCGACGGACGTCCCCAAGTCCGTCGCCCCTGGACCCATTTATGGGGGCTGGAAGAGGGCGTTGCAGCATCACGGCCTCGCAAAAGGTGGCGACGGCACTCCACCCTGACTCGCTTCCGACCATGGTAGACACAACAGCCGGAAGCGAGAGGTTTCCTGCAGCACCTACGGCCGCGACCAAGTCACGGCGCTGCTCGGCCCAGGCTGGGCACTCCGCCAACGTATGCAGCGCCGTATCGTCGCGGCAATCACCACAATGGTGGCACTGGGACGTCGGCTCCCGGCCTATGCGACACAGGTACTTCCCGAAACACCCGTGTCCGGTAAGCACCTGCGTCAGCCGGAAGCTGAGGGCGCCGTGGCTCCTATTAAGCCACTCCTCTAGAACGGGCCTTACTGCCGCTACAGCGGCATGCCCCGCCGTGGATTGCGCTAAGCGCATCTGCCACTCCGCCACTACGACCTGGCGGAGCTCTGCCCTGCGTGCCACAACCTGTCGAGGCACCAGGCGCTCGCCCCGCTCGACCACCTCCATGCGCCACCAATAGAGCGACGCGAGGAGTTTTGCGTCGAGATCCCAGGGCGGGGATCCGGCTAGGAGGCTCGCTGCCTCAAAGGAGATCGTACGGTATCGCAGCGCGGCGACGTTGCGGGCCGTCAGGGCGTCCGCCCACACCGGCGCTTCGTATAGCGCCATCGACCGTACGACCCCCATGTAGAGCCTCCGTCAGGAGGAGTTGGGCTCCCCCAGGTTGGGCAGCAAGCGCGAGAGCGCAGAAGCGGCGCCCAACAACCGGGTGGCGAGCCGCGTAAAGTGCGGCCCGAAGTTCCATCGACTGTCGAGGACGAGGTACTTCATCGTCGACTCAACAGCGATGGAGACCCCTCCTACTATGATGCTGGACCTCGGAGGCGGCTTCATCCTCGGCCCATGAAAACACAAGGCCTCAGACTTGTGCAATGCCACCTCTAAGCCCAGCCGCCCGATCCTACCCACGACGTGCGCGACACCAGCAGTCGCACGTATGGCCGCCTGCCGGTACGACTTCCCACGCGCTGTAACTAGCGTATCGTCGGCGTAACAAATGACGCCGACGCCGTGGAGAAGCGCACCGCGCAGAGCCCAGTCGTACCCGACGTTCCACAGGAGCGGCCCCAACACCGAACCCTGCGGAACGCCGCACGACGTCTCTCGCCGACCCCATCCTTCTCGACCTGGGTACACCACCGATCTTTCCGACAAATAGGCCCCGACAATGCGTTGGAGGTAGCGCGGCACCTCGTGGTACCGGAGTGCCTCTCGGATGGTACTCCAGGGCAAGGTGTTGAAAGCGTTGGCGATGTCGAGCGACACCGCCAAGACCACCTCACCCCGGGCGACTGCCTCCTCCGCAAGGACCCTTACGCGCATGATCGCATCCACCGTGGAGCGCCCCTGGCGGAAACCAAATTGGTTGTCCGCCAAATCCAGCCCCACCCTGGTCATGTGCCGGACGAGGCGACTGGCGATGATTCGCTCAAAGATCTTACACATCTCGTCCAGCAACACGATAGGCCTGTACGCAGATGGCGAGTCTGCGGGGCGCCCCTCCTTCTTGAGCAGGACCAGCTTTCCGGTCTTCCACCGGCTTGGAAACTGGCCCCGCTCCAAACATGCGCTTAAGAGCCCCGCTAGTCGGGGCCCGAGAGCCCTCATGGCCAAGACCCATGCACGGCCTGGAATGCCGTCGGGCCCTGGGGCGGTGTCCCTGATGCGAGCCACCGCCACTCAACTCTACCCGGGTCACTTCGGGCACGTCGTCGTCAGTGTCGTCTTCCGCGTCGGGCGTATTGCGAGGCGGAACCATAGCCGGTGGTGTGTGCTCCGGTCTCGACGGAAACAACGCACACACCACCTCCTCCAGCAGCTGTGGCTGGAGACTCCGGGACAGTGGGGGAGCCCATTGGCGCAACTTGCCCCGTACCATAAGGTAGGGGCGTCCCCACGGCTCTCGGTCCAGAGTCTCCAGCAGCTCTTCGTTGGCCTGGGCCTTTGCCCGGACAGTGGCCAGCTGGAGGTCGCTCTTCGCCTCTCTATAGCGGTCGTATACTTCCGCCTCTTCCTGTTCGGCCGCCGCTGTAAATGGGCGGCGGCGTCTTCTTCGGCACCTTGCTTACCGGCGTCGCACCTCCACACAAGCGATGCGCAACTGCGCAATCGACTGCGACCACCAGTACACTTGGCGCCTGGATGGTAACGGCCGGACTCAGGGCATGCCAGCATCGCAGATGTGCGACATGCTCTCCCGGAACCACTCCGACTCCTCGTCGATGTTGGTTGGCCTGCCTGGAGAGTCCAGCCAGGCCTTGACGATAGAGGCCTCCAGGAGAGCCTCCCTGTCCAGCCGCTTCAGCGCCCAACGCGGGCCGTCTCCAACGCCCACCGGGGCCGCTTGGACCGGCCCAACCGAGGTCTGGGCGAAGACGCTAAATCGAATATATCGATGATCGGACCGCGTCTCCACCTCCTCCAGGACGTGCCAGTCCTGGACAGTGCGCGCGAGAGCGGGGCTAGCGAACGACAGGTCCACGATAGACCCACCCCGCTGCCGCACGCACGTCTGCACGGAACCCTGGTTCAGGAGAAGCAGGCCCCGCTCGACCGCCCACTCCTCCACTAACTCGCCCCGCGCATCCGTAGCCGGGGAACCCCAAGCCGTAGATTTGGCATTGAAGTCCCCTAGGACGATCACGGTACGAGGATGGAAGCTGCATACTTGGTTATATACTATTAGTACTTATCTACCCTAACGAATCCCATAAAATCAGTAGGTACAGAGCAAGTTTTAGAGACGTACGATGTTTTAAATAACTGGTCTATATCAAAAACATCGTGAAACAAAGCACCTGGCCTGGCCTACTTACCTATAATTATACATATATTTTCCTTACGTCTATTAATGCAGGTATTAGATATTTGGGGTACTTTTTACTCTTTTTTATCAGTAAAATGTACTTTTTACTCTTTTTTTAGGGTTACATACCCAAAGGGTAAAAAAGGAACCCAATTACCTATTCCCGCTCCGCTGTCCGTCCGTCCGTCTGTCAGCAGGCTGTATCTCATGAACCGTGACAGTTGAAATTTTCACAGATGATGTATTTCTGCTGCCGCTATAACAACAAATACTAAAAAACAGAATTAAATAAATATTTAAGGGGGCTCCCATTCAACAGACATTTTTTTTTTGCCGTTTTTATAGATAATGGTACGGACCCCTCCGTGCGCGAATCCGACTCGCGCTTGGCCGGTTTTTTATAAGTAATGGTCTTATCGATATAGCTACTATCACAGGTAATTCAGTCTCCAACTTATTGTACTTCTTCAAACTCGTCACTATCGGCTAATGTAATTTATGTTGATAGAGGTAATAGGCATTATTACCAATAATCAAATGAATGAATTAGCTAGTGGCTGTTGGTTGGTCAAAGGGGATGGAGGCCACGCGGCGTCGGGAGCGGGCGCGCTCGGCCGCGGGCGCCGCCGAGCCGGGAGACCAGATCTTTCGTAAATATTACACCGACAAAGATTACATTTCGTCGCTAGAGGGAGTCTTGAAAGTGCTGTCCGCTGTGAGTATTTTTAGTATAAGGACTATCTAACATTGGCAAACAACGAATTGCCTATTGTATTTCAACTTTTGATGACATATAGGTACGTAACTTGTGATTGTTGAGCGCTATTAATTGGAGTGCCGTTACTGTTCATATCAAAGAGTAATAATAATAATAATAATAAATGTTTATTTGAACATAAAGGCGTTTACAACCAAACATTTACAAGAAGAATATACAATTATACACAATACAACTTATGTCATTACAGTAAATATTTGTATGAACTCTGGTACCCAAGGAAAAGATTTAACTTGTGTTATGGGTACCAGTATTCTCTAATAAAATAAATTCAAAAAAATTGTGACATTAGATGCATCGGTTAAGGAGCGTACAAAATCTTTAAATAAATAATTTAGAATGTAGAAGTAGACGCCCGTGCCTGAGTGTGCCCGTGCGTGTGTGTTTTTCTGCGTTGCGTGCGTGTGTGTGTGTGTGTGTGTGTGTGTGTGTGAAGTTGCATGTATAGAAGATTGTGTGTGCTTATATATTTCTAGTTGCATATACAAGGCGAGTTATATTTTTAACAGATTTTCGGTGTCCTCGTAATTCTGCGTTTGAAGCCAACTAAAAACTTTGCTTTTACATTCACGCAGAGTAGTAGAATATATTTGACAGCTTTTATTGATTTTGTTATATAAGTGACTCCCAATCCCATAGAAATGTCGCTTAGCCAGTGCCGTTCTACATCGTTGAGTAGGGCATACCCTATGACGTTGACGTTTGTCTTGAGAACTAGGAGAACTAGGAGAGTATAATAACTATGTACAGGAAGTTCATATAGACATTGTATAAAGCAACAAATCGCTAGACAGGCTTTGCTAGTGAACACAGCTACAATAATATTAGGTCATCCACCTTCCAGTGTCATATTTTTTATTTCCAATATTTATGTATTGCGCAATGGTATGCAATAGTTAATACATGTGTTGTCTTGTACAATCATGTTAGTTTAATTTGGTGTGTTGTATTGTCAAGACGTGCATTGATTTAAAATGGAAGATTTAAAAAAATCTATTAATGTAGTGGAGCAACGTATATTTCTAAAGTTTTGTGCTTTACTCAACTACTCTGGAGGAGTTGCGCACGACTTACTGGTAAAGTGTGTTGGTCGTAACGCCTTAAATAAAAGAACCGTACAGCGATGGCTTGAAATGTACAAACAAGGAAGAACCACAGCTGAAGATGAGCCGGAGCACCTCGATCATTATCATCGACTAGATTAGAAGCAAGGGACAAAATCAAGGAAGCACTTCGTCAGTCACGTAGGGTCAGTGTCAGTGATCTCTCCACTCAACTTAACATTCCTCATTCCACTATAGGTACATAGAGTACTCACGGAGGATTTATGTCTGGTCAATAAAAGTGCAGTGTGGGTGCCCCACACTCTGAACACGGATCAGAAGGAGTTTCGTTATGAAACTGCGCGTAGCCATTTATCGTGGTATCGCCGTAAGAAAAATATACTTAATAGATTCATATGCCTTGATGAAACTTGGGTCGAATTTTATACTCCTCGTCAAAGACATCAGTCACGATGTTGGGTGGAACCGGGCACTTCAGCTGAACATTTACCACGTGCAGAGCTACATGAACGAAAAATACTACTAATAGTAGCTATGGATGTCAGAGGCATTGCTTTTTGGAGAACTTATGATGAAAATACAACTATGACTGGAGAGCGATATAAGTCATTTTTAGGAGAAAATATTCCTATTTGGGCAGACGAACATCATATAACGAGTCCTATAATTTTACATGATAACGCCAGACCGCACAAATCAAAAATAGTTCAGAATTTAATTGAAGATAAAGGATGGATTGAAATTATTCAGCCGCCATATTCCGCGGATATGAATCCTTGTGATTTCAATTGTTTTGGCCATGTGAAGAGGAAATTGTCGGGTACTCGATACAATAGTAAAAAGGAGTTAGATGTTAAACTAAAGAGCATTATTGATGAATTAAATGAAAGTGGTACTTTAAATGGTGTTCAAGATTTGCCAGCAGTCTGGGAGCGAGTGATTAATAGTGGTGGAGATTATTGATTAGTGTCACAAGGTTATATAGTATAGTAGTCAGTTTTTGTAAAATAATAATAATAAAAAAATATGACACTGGAAGTGGGATGACCTAATACTTAGGCTCAGCTTACATCGAGAAATGAGGCGATGCGCGACTTCATGAAGTTGTTGCTTGAAGAAGTTAGCTGTTCTCACGAGAACACGGTGTAGACTGATAGCCTGAAGTGTGTAGGTTTTTGTGTAGTAGGTAATTAAGTTTTATATAGTGTCGCCATCTTTAGAAGTGCGCTTAGCCTCTCGAGGCGTGTTACCCCTCGGTGTAAATTGACCCACGACGTATCTTGCAATCTGCCTGTCTTTTCCTAACTATGTATATTAGTTCGGTTTCCAGTCTAACCAGATGCAGCTGAATACCAGTATATTACATGGAGAGACTGCCTGACTTGCACAACCCAGTTACTGCGTAACACGATACCCCCGGCCCGTATGACTGGTTGTCAGACTTTTGGGCTTAAAAATCTACGAATGTCATTCCGGGACCAACGGCTTAATTTAAATTCGGGAAAAATTGAACGTGCTTTTTTATTGGGTTTTTGTATAACTTGAAATTAAGACAAGAAAGACTACGAATATTTACAATGTGAACCTGACGTAGGTACACGTGGGTATAAAAACCTAACCATAGGTACTACTTATACTGTACCTAATTATTAATTCGTTTATTTCAGACATAGTCCATACATATTAAAAAGTTTAAAAATTTAGAATTAAAATCCATTAAAAAAAATAATAATAATTGAATAAATGTGACAATTAAATTCACATATTCATTTTTTTACTCTAATAAACAATAAAAAACACTTATAATATGAGCATTATACTCTAATACACCATATAAAATAAAAACACAACAATAACAACATTTCTATTATAGGTACAACTAAGTAAGGAACTTATTATTTAAAATATTAGGTATTACCGTTATGTTCAAAAAAATCTTTTAACGTGTCAAAATTATTTTGGAGAAGGCAATCTTTTAGATTTTTTTTTTTGTAAAAGTTAAATGGTAGCTCTCTTATTACTTTTGGAATATTATTATGGTTATATTATATTTTAATGGATATAAGGTAGCTGTTTCTGTAGTGATAGGTATATTATATGCTATTACATATTGCTTATTATGTGCTATTACAAAATTGGGTTTTTAACTTGGTGGGGTCCCTTTTTGCAAATCTATTATTTTCGGCTACTGTGGAGAAGAAGTGAGAGTTTTTCTTTACAAATATGGCTATTTCTAAAATGTAACTACCTAGGAGATAGAGTTAGAACCTTTAGCTTTTTTTAAAAATTGGTCTACAGCTCTCGCGTTCCAGTTCAAACTCAAAGCATTTATTTCAAGTAAACCAATTACAGGCAAATTTGAATTGTCAAGGGGTCGGTCAGTCAGAAAGATGAAACTAGTTGCCCATTCCAAAGCGTAGTAGATAGGTACCTGTGGAGAAGAACGGACAAGAAACTCCACGGACACTTTTAAATCATAAAGGAGACAGATACGCTTTCATACAATTTTGGGCCTGGATGTAAGATGAAATTGGTGTCAATTGATAGCTACTATATTAACAAACAATCACTGAAAATTTTGCAGATTTTGGCAATCTGAGAGCCGAGATAAAAGAGATTTAGTAAAAGTGAGGTTACGTAACAATCTGTACTTAACAGCCGATTTTTGAAGTGGGATTGTCATTTTTTACCCGAGTTCCGAAGGAGGAGCCACAATTTACACAACGATCCATGATGTCAATCAATATCCAATCGGTAGGTCGTTCGTAGAATCCAAAATAAAAAAAACGAGCGAGCCTTATAGTAGTCGCATATAATTATGATGTGTAACATCTGACATCTCACCTTGGTAATAAGCAACATTATATCCTGAAAAAAATGATTCAGGTATTATTTGAAATGATTTTTCGTATCGAAGAATAATTATTATTAATAAAAATTGTATTTTATTTAATTAACACTAGGAGATATAAAATTTTATATCACGGGCGCTTATTGGTCAAATCAAATAGCGCGCGCATCTGCAACTTCCTGTTACACACTTTCGTTTCTTTTCACGAAATTATTACCACAGATTGCAGGAAAGCGAGAGGAAAGATGTTAAATACATCAACAAGTCCAAGTTCAACATTTAAGCGGTGTTCTCCGTGTCCAGTATGGTAGCAAGACAAGGGTAGTACAAGAAGAAAGATCAGAAGTCCGTAGGAAAGCAGGGGTCGAATAAAAATCAATAAAAGTATGGGAGGAAACACACTCAAAACGCACACGCACTAGACGATACGAACGAGTGTCGATGTCATGTCATGCATGTCAAGTCAGAGTTAGCACAGGTTAAAAATACAATAATCGATTAGTAAACGTGAATTGACTTATCTTAATTATATTAAATATCTACATAGGTATTTAATTAGTTTAAACTCTTAATACTTTAATTCTGACAGATTTAATTATTTTAATTGAATTAATTATCTGGTGAAAGCATTTTCGTAAAGGTAAACAGTATGAACTCTGTAACGTTAATCGATTATAATTGAATCGATATTCCAATTACTTCGTAACCCTAACTTAATGTTGGATTTCTCACTTTCCAGATTGTAAATTGAGTTGATTTTTCACATTTCGAAATAGAAAAATATATCCTTTTTTTTAAGCCATACCTCAACTTATTACAATCAGGCCCAGAAATCCCCGTCTCCTTTGTTACAAAATATTGGTTACATCATTCAAATTGAAATTATGCACGTGAGGACGATGTACAAAGACGTGCACGTTAAAAGTATCCGTACTAAAAAAAAAGAAAAACAAAAAAACAATTCAGAAATGAAAATACTTAAATTAAAATAAAATAAGCCGTGGCGGCTAAAAGATGACCAGTCCCTACTGGCGGCGCCCGTTCATGAACATGACGTAGGTATGGATGAGCACCATTTAGCTCAACCATTTTGAAGGGAACTTAATGATCCAACACACACGCCACCACCAGCGAGACATTTGAGTGAGCATGACATACCCCCAACCGCCAGGGCACATTAAGTCAATGAAAGACGTACCCCGTAAATGGTAGCTTTATAGTTTAGGTACATAGTGCTCACACGTGTGTGATTGAATTTATATAATAGATACAGAGATATTTTTTTCAATCTTCAGCAGCTCCAACTATATTTTCGAATGCTAATTAATTAGTTTATGCGCCCTTGTGAAGCAGGACCAGCGTTGAGACTAACATTTTTGTCAGCGATGTAATCTAACTTATCCCAAGTTGCTGCAGGGTAATAGGGTATTTTTTTTTTTTATAAAAACGTTGCCCCACACTAGGAATTTCTCCTGTATCGTGGGTGCGTTTACAAACATTTAAACTCACATACACAAACAGCCAGCCCCGGAACAACTACTTGTAGGTAAAAAAAGAACAAAAAATATTTTTACCATCCATTGTTTTCTTATTTGATTATTGATATCTTAAGAATACATAAAAATTAAGTAAATGAAAAAAAGGAAACCAAAAATTCCAAAAGTTGGCTGGCAAAGTGGAGGGTCCAAAAAAAAGGGGGTGTGACAGCGGTCAAAATTACAACCGTTCTAGTCACCTGAAACAAAACATCCAAGAGATTCTTA
This sequence comes from Eremobia ochroleuca, assembly GCA_949629135.1. Lineage (NCBI taxonomy): Eukaryota > Metazoa > Arthropoda > Insecta > Lepidoptera > Noctuidae > Eremobia > Eremobia ochroleuca. The sequence goes on along the minus strand of OX451401.1, from coordinate 443,385 downwards.
ATAAGTAATGTTGTCGCTATGGAAACATCCTCTAAAGTATTAAAACATTTTTTTCGCAAAGTTGGCCATTTTTTATACATCCCTCTATCGTAATGTTACGATAGAGGGATGTATAAAGAACGTTCACACCAATTTTTAAGTAAATCGGTTTAGTAGATCTCGAGATATCTTTACCGCCAACTTGAAAAAAATAGTTTCGAGAAAAACGCGTTTAAAGTTTCTATTATATGTATATGTAGTTCAATTCATTCCGGTCGGACTTTAGTTGTCGCGTCACCAAAATCGCTATAACTCGGTAAATAATTGAAATTTTGAAAAATCCCTTTGAAGGCACATTCTTGAATGACCAAACTTTGAAAATATGAAAAAAAAAACGATTTTTTCGAATTTCTACACTAGAATAGCCCCTTAAAAAAATGTTTACTGTTAAGTTAACAACAGTTTGATCTATATTTTCATTGTAGTCAAATACCCTATTGCGTAACACACTAATCAGTGCAATGGGTTTCATTTTGACAGTTCAACAACATTCATTACGTTGTTGAGCAGACAAAGTTTTCGAACATATGGAGCAATGGAAATGGATTAGCAGTATGCTTCGAAAAATGATTCAAGTTGAGAGTAATAGTGTGTTACGCAATTAGGGTGCTGCTCGCAAGCATTTTTTTGCGCTATGAGAGCGCCTTGATGTGATGATGATGAGCAGTGATTGGAGCAGGTAGACTGAAATGGGGTCATTGATCCGAAACGTATATATTAATATGGAATTGGTTGATTATTAAAAAAAACCGGAACGTAGGAATTGTATTAAAATGAGCAATATTATTTTCTTCATATTGTTTTGAACGGCACACCGTCACGATGTGACACAACCCAACGACCAATCAGCCGGTCGATTCTGTACAAATCTCACCGTGAAATCATAAGTGAAGTGAGCTTGAAGTGAGCAGTGTCAATAGTATTAATCCCTAATGACAGCTCACTTCACCTAAGTTCTCACGGTGAGATTTTTACAGAATAGCACTGCTGAACAGAGTATCATGGGTGGTGCACTAACTGGTTAACAAAACAATGCGTACGCCTACCGACATGCCCGGTAGCTCACTCGTTTACGTCGGTTCGTAGAGTGCACTTCTTTGTTTGCTACTGTATTGTGAAAACGTTAAATAGAAAGACCAAGATTACCAGGATGCTAATTGATGAAGAATGCATTATAATGGATGAAGACCAAAAAAATGAATTTTATTTTTGAAAAAAAAAAAAATGATTTGAAATGTACAACAATAAACAATGTTGATTTTTATCCTTATTGTTATTTATTCTACCCTTAATGTCAATGACCATGACCACTATGAAAATATTGAAATTTAAGTGCAACAATTTATAAAAAGTTGTGCCCATAATTAAAGGCTAAAAATAAAATATTAAAAATATATACGGGATGTCCGAAAAGTCATGGATTACCACCTGCTGATGGGCCACATTGAGATCTACCAATAAAAAAAAAATATCTACCAATAACACAGGTATGCAAAATTGACCTTTTTGAAAATTGTTTTTTTGAAGGTTGTCTATATTAAGTAAATTTGGGGCGCTGAATTCGAATATGCTATTGATTTTTTTTTATCACGTAACGTTTTTTAGATAATTGACGTGTAGAAAAAAAATTATTCCTGAAGTCGATGTTTTATTAAAATAAAAAAAAAAAACACATACAAAGCTTACTCACACATTTAGATTCTCATGACGTTGGTAATAAAGTAACTTACAAAATTAAATGCTATAAATCCTTGTAATACCTCTTCCGCTTGTCACTGAAGCTTCTTTTTAAAGATTTTCACCTGTGTTCATTATTCTCAGTGTCCCTCTGCAGCATCCAGCAATAGTCTGCAATCATGTTAACATTCCATCTCCCTTGATAAGGTCTTTCCATAGCCTTTAGGTCTTGATGGAATCTCTCTCCCTGTTCTTCACTTAAATCGCCAAGATTTTCTGGAAAGAAGTCCAAGTGAGATTTCAAGCTCATGTTGCATCCCAATTTCTTAAAATGTTCTAACATATTTTCCACTAATTGGACGTACTTAGTCTGAACTTTTGTTATTGCCCAGAAATATTAACTTCTTTGGAAGAAACCCATGCTTCCTTTTCATCAGAGTTCATTTTAGTTTCAAAGTCTCTGTCTTTCATGAGTTTTCGAATATCTGGACCAACAAATGATAAATGATATTTATAACGACATTCAATCACATTTTACTGAATATTTTTAATAACTACCCACAAGTAAAATAAATATCGAAAATAAGAATTGTGATTATAGCATACTAGCTGCACCTCGCGGTTTCACCCGCGTAAGTTTCGATTCCGTGGGAATATCGGGATAAGAAGTAAGAGCTTTAAGTAACAGCTATGTATGTACCTATTAAGTTTCATCACAATCGGTTCATTAGTTTTTGCGTGAAAAAGTAACAAACATATTATATATTTCCCGCTGCGCTGCTTGGGGCCACACCGGCCACTTTTGTTTAGATTCACATTTTTAAATTCGTAATATCTTTTGAATGGAATGACCGATTTGAATAATTCAAAAAGTAATCTACGGGTATTGAAAGAGTCCCGAATACGAAATGATTTATTTGGATAACGATTAACACAGAGGTATGGATAACATGGTCTGATTTTGGTCGACATTTCTATCAACTTTTAAAACGTAAAAAAGTAGTTATAGTGACATAACTACAATAGTTGGACATATGATATTGCGAAGTTTTTTGTAGATATTGATATGTTCTTTAATATTGCAGAACATTTTTTTGTTCTATCATAAATAGTGTCCGCAGCGCATGCAATAAAAGAAATTTTATGCCTAAATTTTTACACCTTGGGTTACATTATTGAAGTTTTAGCAGGGACTCCTAATTTTTTCTAGTAATAAATATAGCCTATGTTACTCAGGGATAGCGTAGTATTCTAATGGTGAAAAAAATTTTGAAATTGGTTCAGTAGTTTTTGAGTTTATTCGTTACAAACATACATACAAAAATACAAATCTTTCCTCTTTTAATATTATTATTATATTATTATTATTAATTATTATTATTATATTATTATAGCATATTTGTGCTAGGGTAGCGTTTATTAGGATTTCTAAGAAACCTTACGTGATGGAATTTTTCATTATTTTTCCGTTAATCAGCACCTCGAAATCCATAAGAAACCATTATTCGATTTCAGTCAATTTTACCCATGCATACCTGTGTAATTTTTTTTTTTCAACAGGGCCGTTCAAAAATAAGTTCCTACTTAAAAATGTTTTTTTGGGAAAATTTTGAGTTTCAACGTAAATTTTAGATATTTAAAAGATGATATAATTATGTAACTTTCTTGTATTCAATCGATAGTAGGATGATTCAAGATTAAAATAAAACAAAACCTGTACTCGAAAAAGTTTTCATTCGTAGAAATGGCATGGAAAAAACTGATCAAAGGTAGAGATTTTCCAAAATTTCATTAAACATCAAAATACTCGGAAACCATAAAACTTTTACTATGGTCATTTTTTTTTTATTGGTAGATCCCAATGTGGCCCATCAGCAGGTAAAAGGTGATCCATGACTTTCCGGACACCCAGTATACAATGTGTAACGTTAAATGCGCAAAACCTGAAAATAGTTTGATCAGAATAACGAGCAGAATTAATTGAACCACTTTTTAATAAAGGACAATTTAAAAAAAAAATCTTAATTAAAAACGTTGCCGTGTCTATTTATTAATAGGTCAAGCAAGCCAATGTCAGCGCGGCGCAGCGGCCCGGTGACGACTCCTCCCTCGGTAAAGCGTTGTTGCAGACGCAAGAAACGATCAGAATGGCCAGTAAAACTAAAACAGCACATAAAACCTTTACAATTTTTAGTGACTTATATTCTCTCTGAAATAGGTCAATTGAATTAAAAATCAGTTGGGGTGTCTGAGGTTTTGCGCATTTAACGTTACACATTGTATACAAGCTGTAACTTAAATAACGCACAACCTCGTAAAGGGTCATTGTACTCATCATTATGAACAACTTTTACTGTGGGACCAAACCTGGAATTGCGAAAAAAAATCAGCCGTTCCCTACACTATGTTCGCATAACTCGTCAAAATGTAGGGAACAGCTATTTTTTTTTTGGTATTCCAGGTTTGGTCCCATAGTAAAAGTTGTTTATAATGATGAGTACAATGACCCCTTACGAGGTTGTGCGTTATTAAAGTTACAGCTTGTATATATTAGCTTTGATTGGAACTCGATTCTTTTTTTTTAAAAAAAAAACGTTGCCACACACTAGGAGTTTCTCCTGTGTTGTGGGTGCGTTTACAAACATTTAAACTCACATACACAAACAGCCAGACCCGGAACAACTACTTGTAGGTCATACAAATATTTGTTCCGTGCGGGAATCGAACCCGCGTCACGCAGCGCAGCAGTCAATCGCTTAACCACTGCGCCAACCTTGCCATCTGTGATTGTTTTTATTATTCAACAGATAAATAATAAATTTATTTAGTTTTGATACCTACCTTTAAACTTTGAATTGAGTAGTAATAATATCACTACCAACATTAACAATATTTAATTGGTTCCGGCAATACCGGAATTACTTTCCGGGAAAATGGCTTATTCATATTACGCTGACTCCCAAAATACAGGTCCAGGCCTAGTTTGGGGGTTAGGATCAAATTTGTGGCAATACATTAATGTGCTATTTAATTATTACTGGCTTGTAACATGTATTTTTAAGTGTCAATTTTTTTTTTTCTGTGGGCATTTATTATACAAGCCGGTCGATTCTGTAAAAATCTCACCGTGAAATCATACGTAAAGTGAGCAGTGTCAATAATGTTAATCCCTCGATTCTGTAAAAATCTCACCGTGAAATCATAAGTGAAGTGAGCTTGAAGTGAGCAGTGTCAATAGTGTTAATACCTAATGACAGCTCACTCCACGCTCACTTCACCCAAGTTTTCACGGTGAGATTGTTACAGAATCACACGGAAGTACCAAAAATCAATCCACCTACACCGACCACTGGTGATGAGCACTGAGCAGTGATCGGAATAGGCGGAGTATATTTACCTAAAGTTTAAAGAACAGAGACGGAAATCGGAGACTACCCTTATCACAATTTTTTTTACCGGTAAATTTGCTGGAACATTAACTTAAATTAAATTATTACAATAATTAAAGCTAAACATTCTGTTAGCTAAACATTCTTCGAACATTTTTTACATATATTTTTTTTATTTTCAACTAAATTAAAAATACACATAATTATGTTGCATCATTTCTCAGGTAACGATTTTTTTAAACTTTTTGTTTCATAGTAAAGATCAATGGCTATTACTTAATATTTATTCAATTTATTCCAATTTATTAGATTGACTAGTTGTTGCTCGTGGCTCCGTCCGCGTGGATATCAGTCGTGGCGTAACTCTCAAAAGATAATTTCCCGATTGTGCAACAATTTTTATTGATACTTTGCTCTTATCGATCTAATCGAATATTAGATTGATCGATCGAATTAAATAGACTATCCAACAAAGACATAATTTTTCGATTCGAACTAGTAGTTTCAGAGATTAGCGTGTTCAAGCAAACAAACAAAAAAATATATACCTATTTGAAATATTGGTTATTTTATTTATCAAAAAATTGATTACGATTTATTAAAGCATTTATAATGTTAATGATAAAATAAGATGTTGAAAGTTACATAATTAAAGTTCCGGTAAATTTACCGGTAAAAAAAATGTAGTCATAAGGAAGTCTCCGATTTCCGTCTATGCAGTGCATTCTGTAAAAATCTTACCGTGAGAACTTACGTGAAGTGAGCGGGAAGTGAACTCTGTCATTTCGTACTGGTAGGTATTGACACTACTAAGTGCTGACTTCACTTATGATTTCACAGTGAGATTTTTACAGAATCGACCGGCAGTTCTTTAAACTCGAGGTAAATTTACTCAGCCTATTCCGACCAGTGGTGATGAGTTACCTACAGTTGGGAGTACGCCGTACCTCAACACAGACGCTACGTAGCCGTGATAAGCGTTGAGTGCAGCTTCTTCATTCGCTGTTTTGCGTACCTAGTTCTTTTAGTGCGTAAACAAATCTGTTTATTTCTTTTACATAGGTTTTCAAAGTGTATTCCCCAATTACAATTTTCATCTAGTGTTAGACCTAACCATGTTATAGTATTTTCTTTATTCATTATTTGGTTATTATGATTTAAATTATTAGGTTGTCTCATAAGTTCTTGCCAATTTTTATTTTTCTCGTATTTAAACTGAAGCGAATTCAAGAAAGTTCTAGATCTTTCTAGTAAGGATGAGTATCTTTTATGGTGAGGGTATAAATCGGCGCGGACGCAACGCAATAATTAGTCTTTAGTGAAAATGGATCAGCGTTAACCCTTTAACCGCCCGACTTCATATCAGTTGGCGTGCACCCAGCGCCCGGCACATTGAATCGAAAAATAAATACCTACAACAAAGAGGGATGTGCAATACTTAACTTTTCGATGTCGATATTTCGTTTTAATAACGACATTTGCATTTGAATTGAAATTTGCAATTCAACACGTTTTTATTTATAAAATCGGGACTGTGATAAAAACGGGAAGATTTAATAATTAAGGTGCAAAGTTTTAGTGTTAAAAATATATATTTAGGTACGATATGGAATTATTTTGTCGTAGACGAAGAAGCTTAATTATCGTTAAAGGTTACAATGAACTTATAAAGTGTTATATTTCTTTTTAGAGTTAATTTATTTTTAACTTTTTAGTTCATTTTACTAACAAATAATAAAAGCTTGTTTTTAAAAAAGGCTTTTTTTTCTTTAATTTTATTTTTAACTTTTTAGTATTTTTAATTCGAGATTTACTACGAGGTAGTTCGTAGCGCGTAGCAGCGATTTTCCTTTATTTATTTAATTCTGTTACTTTTTAGCCTGGCGAAGTGTTCTTCTTGTAATTCATTTTTTCTTCTCTCTTGTGTATGTATTCTAGCGATATCTTGCCTATTTATGCTTTGTTCTAACGATTCGTTTTACCTTCTCTCTCGTGTATGCATTCTTTCAATATCTTGCCTATTAGTACGTTGTTCTAAAGATTCGTTTTTCTTTCTCTCTTGTGTATGTATTCTATCGGTTTCTTGCCTATTTGTGCGTTGTTCTAACGATTCGTTTTCTCTATGTTTAGCTACTGCTAAACTTATTTTTTCTAAGCGTTGCCGCTTGTGGACATCACTTTCATTAGCAATCTTCTCCTGTCGCTTCAATTTCGCCTTCTCTAAACGTCGTTTTCTTTGTGTAGTAGTTTCTTTTTTGTTTATGTTGTTCCCACGACTATAGGACAAAAACGGTCCATCCCCCCAGAGGTCCATTGTAGAGGGATAAGGGCTTCAGTACAACAGGGTTCGCCCTGGTACCCCCAGGCGCAACGTTAGCGATATAAAATGTTTATACACCCTCATACCATTCTGCCCTCGGCACGTGCTCACCTTGGCATTCGGTCATCCATCTAATCAATCAGACATATTCCACATTCATAACAAACTGAACGAACTTTTTTCCCAAATTTGTTGGAGTTGCATATTCACGCCAACCAAGATACTCGTCAAGACAAATCAAACGAGCCCAAACTCGATGGGGTTGCGTCGTTTAATTACGGAGTTCCTATGGCCACCTTCCAGCTCCATCATCAAACCCTGGTTACCATGTAGTGTCAAAGTACTCGTCAAGACGAATTAAACGAGCCCAAACTCGATGGGGTTGCGTCGTTTAGTTACGGAGTTCCTATAGCCACCCTCCAGCTCCATCATCAGACCCTGGTTACCACGTAGTATCAAAGTACTCGTCAAGAAGAATCAAACGAGCCCAAACTCGATGGGGTTGCGTCGTTTAATTACGGAGTTCCTATGGCCACCTTCCAGCTCCATCATCAGACCCTGGTTACCATGTGGTATCAAAGTACTCGTCAAGACGAATTAACCCTTTATAGGGCAGAAAATCCTGGCTTGTATGTTAAAAATAAAACACTGGGATATTAAAACTAATAATTATTGAAAGTTTTTGAGATACTTATTTTATTTTTTTTTTACTTTAAAAAAAATTATGGCATCCACATTTTGGACACTGCCCCTTGTCATTTATGTTGTGCAATTGTGCAAAACATGGTGCAATGCATAATGGTACTTGTAATATTGAGACATTATTTTGCTCTTTTTTCCAAGAGCTTTACTGCTGCATTTGTCTAACGTTTAGTTTAGCCGCGAAGATTCAAAATTTATGGTGTCCAATATATGGACAGAGCCCCATAAAGGGTTAAACGAGCCCAAACTCGATGGGGTTGCGTCGTTTAATTACGGAGTTCCTATAGCCACCTTCCAATCAATCAAGAAAAATCTGAGCACCTGCAATTATATTCTAGAATTACCAGCTAGTATCAGGAGAATTCTTATTGACCAAGGGCGAATTTTCATCAATTGGACGTCCTGCCCCGTGAGAGATTTCACGGTAGTCACCAGGTGTTTCAATTGTCAGCAATTCGGACATGCAGCCAAATATTGCCGGGAAACTAGCTCAACTTGTAACCACTGCGGAGAGACTGGTCATTCCTTTAAGGACTGCTGTAATAAAAACACTCGCCACAAATGTGCGACATGCAATCGCTTCAAACGCAAAAGTGACCACAAAACTGGTGATCCCAGTTGCCCGGCACGCAGGTACGCAGAGGAAAATTATATAAATTCTATCGATTATGAAGGCGCCTAAGAGCGCTACATATTTCATATATTTGTAAGCACGCTAACAGTAGTTTAATTGTAGATTTATATCTTAAATAGTAAATATAATTATGATTGATAATTTACTTTGTAACCTAGACAGCTTTTCTGTGTCTGAAACTAAAATATGTAATGTTGAAGACTGTAAACATTTTATTCCTGCTATGGATAAAACATTTGCTGTGCTCACCCAAAATATTCGCAGCATAAATAGAAACATGAACGGTTTTGAAGTGCTGTTACAAAATCTTGGTATAACCTGTGATATAATTGTCCTAACCGAATGCTGGTTGTCCAACCAGACACTCAATTTACCTCCCCTGGATGGTTATTCTGCACACAAAACAAGTCGACACATCAATCAAAATGATGGCTTAGTAGTTTATATCAAGAAAAATCTGAAAGCAACAGTAGAGGAACCGATAGTTCAGGATAGTAATTGCTTGATCATTGAAATTAGCTCCGATATAGTGATAATGGCTGTTTACAGACCTCCTTCTCAAGATATTGACCGATTTTTAGTCTCTCTTGACACACTTCTAAACAAGCTATGTAATTTCAAAACTATTATACTAATAGGCGACATAAATATTAACATTGTTTCCGGGAAAATCGATAATCATGCCCATAATTACCTAAACATTTGCTCATATCACGGACTATTGCCAGCTTATCATTACCCCACGCATCAAAGTGGGTCATGCTTGGATCATATTATTTTGAAAACAAAAAAACTAACAAAAACATTCATTACTAATTCTTCGCTAACTGATCATAATGCAATTATACTAACATTACAAATATCTTTACCCAGAAAAAACTGCATGCGCAGCTACACCAAAGTCAATATTATGGCAAAACTTGAAACTGATATAAGCAGCATAAATTTTGACCCAGTTTACAACTCATGCGACGCAAATACTTCACTAAACTACTTTATAGGCTCACTGCAACAAGCAATTATTAAAAACACTTTCACTACAAAAATGCCTAGAAAATATAGTAATGTCAAACCGTGGATTACACCAGGTCTCGTCCGTTGCATAAGACATAGAGATAAATTGCACTTAAAATCTAAACTCGCACCTGACAACGAGGTACTTAGCATAACGTATAAAAGATATAGGAACTTCTGCAATAACCTTCTGAAGAAAATAAAAATACAACATGATAAATATGAGCTTCAATCAGCAGGAAAAAATAGTAAACTGGTTTGGAAATATATTAGAACAAATACATTTACCACAAAAACCTCCGAACCTGCACTTGATTTACTATCAACAGATATTAGCCCATATATTGCAGCAGATAAAGTAAATTATTTTTTTGTCAACGTTGGTAAACACTTGGCTGACAAAACACCTGGAACTAGAACTCTCCCTTGCCAACACCAGACGGCTGGAACTGTAAATCCAGTTAATTCTTTTGTTTTATTAGAAACCGACGTCGATGAAGTTTTAGGAATAATTTCCGGGTTAAAAGATGACAGTGCAGTCGGGTGAGATGATATACCAAATAGAATCCTTAAGAAATTTAAATACCTTCTTGCTCAACCTTTAACACATATTTTTCAGCTATGTCTGTCAAATGGAGTTTTTCCTAGCCTACTTAAAAAAGCATTGGTCACCCCTGTATTCAAATCTGGAGACAAGTACTGCGTTAATAATTACAGACCCATTTCAGTCTTAACTGGCCTCTCGAAAATTTTGGAAAGAATTATAAATAATAGGTTAATAAAATATCTTGAGGACAACAAATTACTTTCCGATAGTCAATTTGGTTTTAGACCAAAAAGATCAACCTGCCAAGCAGTTCACAAGTTGACAAATTATATTACTACAAACCTGGATACGGGCTTGCACTGCATGGGAATTTTCCTGGATCTTGCCAAAGCTTTCGACACTATTTCTTGCTCTAAACTATTGCACAAGCTTGAAGCACTTGGGATAAGAGGAACACAACTCCTACTTTTTTCTGATTACCTTAGAAATCGTCATCAGTGTGTAAAACTCGGTCAATATAAAAGTTCAGAACTTAAAAACAGCTGCTATGGCATTCCACAGGGAAGTATTTTGGGCCCAACGTTATTTTTAATTTACATAAATGAACTGTGCAACCTAAAATTAACAGATGGTATCATAATGTCATATGCAGATGACACAGCCCTATTGTTCTCAGCTAAATCACGAGAGGAGGTCTATCAATATGCTCAGACTGGCTTTAACATTGTATCAAATTGGCTTCGTATGAACCAACTAACATTAAATGCAGATAAAACCAAGTATATTCTATTTAGAATGAGAAACACTAATATACCACTTACTAACCTTAACATTTATGCACATAACTGTACGCCAGACGCTGACTCTGCTTGTTCGTGTCCTACTCTAGCTAAAGTCGATCACATGAAATATTTAGGTATCACAATTGACACAAATCTAAACTTCCGTAAACACATTGATTTGCAATGTACTCGAGTTCGTAAACTCATATATATCTTTAAGAATCTACGCCAAATTGCTGACTTTAAATTAATTAAACAGGTATATTTAGCTTTGTGCCAATCTGTACTTACATATTGCATAACTTCATGGGGCGGTGCAGCAAAGTCTATTTTACTCCCCCTAGAACGTGCTCAAAGGGCAATTCTAAAGGTAGCCACCTTTAGGCCTTTCAGATTTCCTACACACCAGCTTTACATTGCATGTGAGGTGCTAACAGTACGCCAATTGTTTATAATGCACATAATATTACAGCAGCATGTTGAACTCGCTTACAAGCCAGTACCTTCTGACAAGAGAAGGAAGGATTTGGTCTGCATAAGGCCTCAAACTAGACATGCCTTTGTGAACCGATTCTATGTTTTTTTAGGACCCGATTTATATAATAAGCTAAATAGAATACTTAATATTTATAGTGCCAGTTACAAACATTGTAGTCTGAAGATACGCGAATATTTGGGTAAACTTGATTACACAGACACAGAAAGACTTCTAGAAGTACCTCAATAATGATGTAGTATTTAAATTGGTATTTATTTATTTGTATTTAGTACCTAAGTAGGATAGTATTATTTAAAAAAATAATAACTAACTGTGGACAAATAATCAGCTGATCGCTTAGTATGGGGATGGCCTGAAACACAGGTTTTTATTAACCTAGCTCAGGCAGGTCGCCACAAGTTATTTATAATGTCAGTACCAACGCACCTTTCATAGAAATTATAAAATATAAATTAAACTAGTTTTTAAATAAGTATTTAAGTCAATCTGTTAAGAACCTGGTACTACTAAGTATTTATAAGTTTGTAAATTTATTACTTTGTAAAAACCTAAATAAAATTTTTATTATTTTTTTTTATATAGTATCAAAGTACTCGTCAAGAAGAATCAAACGAGCCCAAACTCGATGGGGTTGCGTCGTTTAATTACGGAGTTCCTATGGCCACCTTCCAGCTCCATCATCAGACCCTGGTTACCATATGGTATCAAAGTACGCGTCAAGAAAAATCAAACGAGCCCAAACTCGATGGGGTTGCATCGTTTAATTACGGAGTTCCTATGGCCACCTTCCACCTCCATCATCAGATCAGCTCTATGTCATAATAATATTGCATTGTCATCCGATTTATGCATGCATGCAAAATTTCAGCTCAATCGGACACCGGGAAGTAGATCAAATTTAACTTGCAAGATATGATTACAGACAGACAGACAGACAGACAACGGGACAGGTGAAACTAAACAAAACGTTGTAAAAATAAAAAAAACGACGGGTTGCACTCCGGGAGTGCCGGCAGAAGTGAAAACTTAAATATTAACGTTGTGCATTTTTTATATTTTGGAATGGTTAGGGAATCTTTTTGCACGAATTGCTTTAATTATCAGTATAAAAGTACTATCAAACTCAAACTCAAACTCAAAGCATTTATTTCAAGTAAACCAATTACAGGCACTTTTGAATTGTCAAGGGGTCGGTCAGTCAGAAAGATGAAGCTAGTTGCCCATTCCAAAGCGTAGGTACCTGTGGAGAAGAACGGGCAAGAAACTCCACGGACACTCTTTTAAATCATAAAAATCGTTACAAAATTTTGGTTACATCATTCAAGTTGAAATAATACATGTGAGAACGATGTAGAAAGACGTGCACGTTAAAAGCGTCCGTACTAAAAAATATAAAAACAAAAACAAAAAAATAACAATTCAGAAATGAAAATACTTAGATTAAAATTAAAATAAGCCTTGGCAGCTAAGAGATGACCAGTCCCTACTGGCGGCGCCCGTTCACGAACATGACGTATGGATCAGCACCATTTAGCTCAACCATTTTGAAGGGAACTTAATGATCCAACACACACGCCACCACCAGCGAGACATTTGAGTGAGCATGACATACCCTCAGCCGCCAGGGGCACATTCAAGTCAATGAAAGACGTACCCAGTAAATGGTAGCTTTATAGTTTAGTTGCATAGTGCTCACACGTGTGTTATGCAATTATACAATATTAAGAGATTGAATTTATACAATACAAAGATAGTTTTTTCAATCTTCAGCAGCTCACAACTATATTTTCGAATGCTAATTAATTAGTTTATGCGCCCTTGTGGAGCAGGACCAGCGGTGAACCAAGCATTTTTGTCAGCGATGTAATCCCCCAACTTATAATATGCTTGGCTGCATAGTGTGCGTTTTATATAAGATTTGAATTTAGTTTCGTTGAGTTGGAGTATGTGGGGAGGTATTTTATTGTAGCATTTTAAACAGTACCCCATGAAGGATGAGTCTACTTTAGCCAGTCTGAAGCCTGGTTGAACTAATTGGTCCCTATTTCTGGTCCTATAGGTGTGTCTGTCACCTCTTTTAGTGAAATGATTTAGATTTTTCCTTACGTACATGATGTTTTCATAGATGTATTGACAAGGTACCGTCATGATATTAATATCCTTAAACAGTTCCCTTAGAGAATCGCGCCTGCGGAGGCCATATATTGCTCTGATGGCTCTTTTCTGCAGAATAAAAATAGACTCGATATCTGCAGCCCGTCCCCATAGTAAAATACCGTAAGACATGATACTATGAAAGTAACTGAAATAGACTAGTCTCGCGGTATCTACATTAGTAAATTGACGGATTTTTCTTACAGCATATGCTGCTGAACTAAGCCGTCCTGCAAGAGATGTTATATGAGGACCCCATTGCAGCTTTGAGTCGAGCGTGATCCCCAGGAAAACAGTTTTATCAACGAATTCTAGTTTCTCTTTATTCAATACTATGTCACAATCACTACTTTTAACATTTGGTAAAGCAAATCTTATGCATTTCGTTTTTTTTCCATTTACCACTAAATTATTAGCAGTGAACCAATTTTGCACCTGCAGTAAGGCGTTATTTACGTCGTCAAGATTTGATGCACGTCTATTTATCTTAAAAATTAAGGAAGTATCGTCAGCAAATAACACCATTTTTGGTTGGTTTTTTAATAAATGGGGTAGATCATTAATATATACTAAAAAGAGGAAAGGACCTAATATCGAGCCTTGTGGAACACCCATTTTTACTTTTAAACCAAGTGAATTGACCCCGTTTATTTGAACTTTTTGCTGTCTATCATTTAAATAAGATTTTAGTAAACTGAGCGCAAGTTTACCTAATCCGTAATGCTCAAGTTTCAAGAGCAAGGTTTCATGATTAACGCAGTCAAATGCCTTGGAGAGGTCACAAAAGATTCCTATGGCATCTTGGGCCTCCTCCCACGCTGTAAATATGTGTTTTAATAAAGTGACACCGGCGTCGGTTGTACAACAGCCTTTGGTGAAGCCATATTGCTGGTCGTGTAAGATTTTGTTGTTGTTAAAATGATTAAGCATTTGATTGAGCATTACCTTTTCGAATACCTTGCTGAATACTGGCAACACGGATACTGGTCTATAATTGTTGGTGTCTTTGCTGTCCCCAGATTTAAAAAGTGGAATAACCTTACTGTATTTCATTAAATCTGGGAAGACTCCTTGATCTACACACAAATTAAATACTAAAGCTAAGTATGGTGCTATAGTCTCGATTATGGATTTACAAACTTTGATAGACATACCCCATAGATCTTCGGTCAATTTGATTTTGATTTGTCGAAAGGCTTTCATAACTATCATAGGGTTTATATGTTTAAATTGAAATTCAACCGGGCAGCCTGGAACGTTCGCTCTTAATAATTCAATTGATACGTCGGCTGATGAGTTTAAGGCTCCCGTCGTTTTTGAAGGTATATTAGTAAAGAAATTTACAAACTCTTGAGCTACTTCTGAGTTAGAGCTTATGGCACCACGTGAAGTCTCCAATGTGTAATCAGTGTTTCGTTTTTTATTCCTACTAGTTTCGTTATTTATAATTTACCAAACTGTTTTTATTTTGTTTTCTGCTGATTTAATTCTGTTGCTGATGTACAGTGCTTTGGCTATCTTACAGGTATTTCTAAAAATTTTTGAATAAGTAGCAACATGCTTGTTGAAAGTTTCAGTATTGATGTAAGGCTTAAGGCCATACAGCTCGAACAGTCATTCTCTGCTTATCCTAATACCCCTAGTTGCCCAGTCACTAAATATAAAATTAGGGCAAATATTTCTTGTTTTCTTTTCAAAGGTGTTATTGAATTGAGTGTGCACTACTGAAAAGAAATTCTCGTACAATTTATTTGCATCATCTATATTATGGTCCACATCATTTAACTTATTATTTAGGGTACTATTGAATCTATTTAGTTTACCAGTCGTTATTGGTCTAAATTGAATTTGCACTTTTTGCAAAGGTGTTTTAAACTTAAAAGTCACCATTTGTCCACTATGATCAGATGGCAGATAATTTACGATGGCTTTATCTAAATAATCACAATCGCAAAAAACATTATCGATGCAAGTAGCAGAAGTTGGAGTTACTCTAGTAGGTTCTGTAAAAACATTAGATAAATTGAAAGATTTGAAAAGGCTTAATAATCTACTGCTATTTGAACTATTTTCTAAAATATTAATATTAAAATCACCACAAATAATTGCGGCTTTGTTATTGGATGCAAGTTTCGCTAGGACATCTTCCATTATTGACTCAAATAAAGAAAAGTTTTGATAATTAGGGGGTCTGTAAACGCACACTACAACATGCTTATCTAGCTCAACTCAGGACAGTTCGATGCAATGTTCAATTGATAAACTCACTATGTCATTACGTTGCTTGGATTTTAAACAATTCTTTATCAAGATTAACGAACCTCCACGCAACATAGATTTACGGTTAAAACAACTGCCCACAGTATAGTTCTTATAATTAATTAGCATTTGGTAATCCTTTAACCAATGTTCAGTACAGCAAACAATGTCAAACTTTGTTTTTTCTAAAAACATTTCAATTTCTAGTAATTTGGAAGAAATACCTTGAATATTTTGATGAAATAATTTCAAGGCATTCTGCTGATCTCCTTTTTGATATTTATTTATTTTAGAGCAAGAAGATACCTTGTTGTTGTTGTTAGGTGTAAATATTTTATTACTGGTACCTTCTGTTGTCTTACAAACTAGTTTAAATGATTATCCGGAGTTAATCCCACGACTTCAATGTCATCACCAGGCAGTGAGCTCATAGTGCGAGAGGGAAATGGAACCTCCTTCGTACAATTTGTATAAATATTTATAGCATTTGAGCTACATTCATTAAGGCTAACCACTGTATTATTAGTATTATTGTTACTAACCGTGGCAGTGTTAATAATACATGACTTCGACATAATACTTATGTCTGAGTTTATATAAAAAGCTAACAGCTTTGCTGTTATGTGTCTAAAACTAACAGGCAGATACACAGTATCCCTAGTCGACTTTAATGTTTCTATGAAACTATTGGTGTCAAAATACACAAGCTTGTCACTATAATGACTAACTAAAAAGTGCATGTGCTTATTAAGCATATGAATATAATGGTTTTGTCTATTTGTTAATTTTTCAAAATATGGGAAAGCACACAATATTATTTTACTACAATTTAACACTTTGGGCGGAGCAACGTTACAATACGTAAAATTTGATAAACGCTATTTGACACAACGTTTAATCACGTCAGCAAAACATATGTCTTTCTTTAAAGAACGTGCATAAACGGTTGCGGCTTATACCGATTCCTTGAAGTTACATCATCGCGCCGTATCAGTTTAAATTTTCGGACTACTAGCGCCACTCCACGTTAGTTTTTTTTGTACATTTTATAAGGCTACTCACACACTTTTATTCTAATTACGCATACATTCGCAACGTCATTTATTTTGTATGAGAAATTAGTGCGCCGCGCAACAAACATTTGAATAACCAGATCCTCCGCTCAAAGCGTTAAC